>JAACJT020000642.1:7459-18480 GCA_009936485.2 Gymnarchus niloticus | reverse complement strand
TATTTATTTTCCTGTATAAATCTCTCTGATACAGGGACTGCACTTAATTTCGTTGTACCCGTTACAATGACAATAAATATATTCTGATTCTGATTCTGATCTGGGGCTACCCAATAGTTTGTCTCAGTGGTCTTTCCAAACTTCTCTGACACATAAGCTTTTTCCTACTTGGCAGCCTTTTTTTGGATTGTCAGAATCTTCTAGCTGTCATAGCAGACCCTCTCACACACGCATTATACCTTGAAGGCTTCATTTTTAAGCTTGACTGCTTCTCTCACCATCAGTGTCCACAGGCAGGTCCTAAGCTTACTACAATAAGAGGGACCGACTGCCTTCCATCACAGCTCTTTGCAGCCGTTATATCGATTGAAGCCTTGAACATGGTCCGCTCATACTTAACGTCTCCGACTCTACTTGGCATGCAGGAGAAATCTATCCAGAGGGACGAGTTGAATTTGTCTCTCACAAAAGCATCAAACAGACATTCCCAGTAGATGCTGGCTGCTCATCTGGGCTGTCCAATCCATCTGACTTCCTCCTTATGTAGGGAGCCCAGCTCACCACCAAGTAGAGACAGCTTTACAGCGCTGTCCCTTTCATCATCTATAAACCTTGCTTCAAATACTCACTCATTTTGCATAGATACATAGTCCACACTGAAATCCTCATTTTCAGCAATTAAAATTTCATTTTACTAAATAGATTTACTGAATATATTTACACAATTTAACTACAAAATTGCATCAAATAAAAAAGGGACTTTTTCAATTACAATGAAAAGAATAAATATTCGTGTACTCTGTAGTACTAGCTAAGTTTTAAATTGCATATTTAAATATCTGAGTATTTGTTTTAATGCACCACACTTCTGTAGCATTTGTTAAACGTCTCTCTTAAGCAGTTCTCATTCAGTTTTGTGAAAAAATACCTGTCAGGCACTTATTACCTACAATGTGGACAATGGTTTATCTAGAAGGTATTGTTAATCAATTTTAAAGTGTGTTGGGGATGTTTAATGTCTGCCAGCCTTCAATTAGCAGAAAAACCATGGCCTAAGGTCGATAAACAAGTCATAAATCAATGACTGCAAGTAATCCCAAGTACAGGAGCGTGCAGGGAGCAAAATCAATTTCTGAGAGCAATGATGGAGACAGAGGTGTCATCACTCTCATTCAACAGTAGCACTGTACAAGAAGAAACTTTGGAGAATGACCAGGTGGAGGCAAAATTGAAGCACTAGAGCTCATAACACTGATCAGGCAATAGGCTTGACATTGAACGGCTTTAGTGAAATACTCAGCTTACGGCTCCTCTCAGGGTCAAGGGGAAAAAAATCTTAAAAGACGGGTTTCCAAATGATATCCTTTAGGTGTGGGCTGTGCGAAACTCACCCACTACACTTTAATGTAATATAGTTCTCTAACCACAAAGGAGTGTAATCTTGGAGTGATGAAACAGTTGCAAATTTTTCATTCCTCTCTTAATGGATGGTGTAGAGCATCTGTTGAAGACACAACACTATTTACTACGACATCTATGGCTATCCCACTGTGAATCGTGACCTTAACTTAGTGGAGGGTAGTGCAGTGTGCCTTAATGGCCATTTGATCCATGTCGTCTGGACCTGGTCCCGGTAGGGAATGTGAAATATCACCTTTCTGGCCCAGAAGCCTGAACTACTTCCTGAGATATAAAGGTGATGGCTCAATGTATTCTCCATGCACAGAGTGAGCTCTGGAACCAGACTTCTTAATCGGGGTCGAGTTTCTCCAACTTTGGAGTTGCCTGTGGTAAAAGACTTCAAGTTGGTGTAGGTTGTGCAGGCCAGAGATTTTCCCGATGGACAAGAGGGTTGCCTCTAAGCGACTGAGAGTCACCTGACTACTGTTGGTGCATACGTACCAAACAGCAGCTCAGAGTACTCAGCCTTCTTGGAGAAAGTGAATAAGCTGTTCCAAAGGGTACTGCCTATGGATTCTGAGCTCCTAATGGGAATCTTCAAGCTCATGTGAGGAACAACAGAGGGTCATGATTGAGAAAAATGGCCTCCTGAACTGTGAGTTGTTATTGGACTTCTGTGCAAGTTATGGATGACACCATATTCAAGCATAACGATGTTCATAAGCTTAGTGGGTAGCAGAGCATCCTAGTCTAAATGTGAATGATCGAATTCATAGTCATGCCGTCTGACTTGAGGCCATGTGTTTTAGACCCCTTGGGTGAAAAGGGGGGCAGAACTGTCAACCAAACATGACTTGGTGGTGAATTGGATGCAGTGCCAGGGGGAGGAGGCCAGATGGACCAGGACAACCCAAACGAGCAGTCAAGGTTTGCTGCGAACATCTGGATAAAACTTCTGTGTGAGAGAAATTCAACTCACACCTCTGAAAACACTTCTCCTGTTAGCCGAGTGAGGTTGGGGACATTCAGTTTGAATGGAGAATATTCCAGGCCTTAGTCATTGCAGTGACTGCAAAGATCTGTAGCCAGAGGGCAGCCAGTGCCTGATATGGCAGCAACCTTAGGACCCCATTGATGGATACCTGTAGTGAGGGAAGCTGTCGAGTTGAAGAAGGAGGTCTTCGGGGCAATGTGTATACGAGGGTCTGTGTCACAGCTGGAAGGCACTGATAACCCAGAAAAGCTGCACCAAAAACTGGCATGTAGTTGAAAGTTGGTGCATGGGAGGAGTCTAGAGTGGCCATGGAGAAAGATTACTGGATAGCCTCAAAGATGTCCTGGCAAACTGTTTGATGCCCCAGGAGTGGGAGGAGGGACCTTTTTCAGGTAGTGTTCAGCTGAGGTGGGGAAGTGCTGATTAATTGTGGGGATATTGTCTTGCAGTTGACTGAACACTCTGAGGAACCTCTTAAACCAGTGAAGATTCCCTCTCATGAGGAGACAGTGTTGGAAACTTCTGGCAGATTTTCACAAGAACAATCATTTCAAATAACATCTTATTCAGTCATCAACGACGACTCACTTTGCTAGCTAAATGAGATCTGAACTTAATTCACCCTCTTTGGTTCAGGATTCACAAACCATTTGGAAAGTAATGCAAACTTTAAAACCAGAGCAATGAAAATCATTCAGTTCGAATATTCAAATTAACATCTGAATGCAGTATATTTGTTTGGCTGACAAGACTTTGCATTTTGTGATAATAATGTCAAGCATGCAAATTTAAGTTATTCTATACCATACTATGCCCAACAAGCTGCAGATGTATGGTTTTTCATACATATTTGAACAATTTACTGTAAGTATTGACAACATTGATTGGTAACATTTGATTAAAGTATTTCTCCTAAAATGGAGAAACAGTGTTTTTCTTGAGCTGTTTTGTCCAGCTTGGCAGAAAGTCTGAAACACGGTCCAATAGCTTTTCCCAAAATCTCACCAAGTATAGCTATTTAGTATTCAAGGAGATCCACAGAAGCTGAGTTCAATAGGGAATAAACCTTATAATTAGTAGAGGTAATTTACTGCTAAACTACAAACAAAGGAGGAGGATACCCATTAGTCTCTATTTATCATGTAAGCCACAAATGAAGATGCAACATATAATTCTGCTACCGTTGAGGCAATTTCACTCCTTAAAAGGCTTTTTAACCATTTGCGCTTCTGATCCTTATTAAGGCTTAGCTATTATCTTGACAGAAAAATTAATCAGTATTACACATATGCACAGATCAAAGCACAAGTCTTTGACAGAATGAAACCTCTTGTAATATCTGTACACTGCAATTCAACAGTTTGGGCTCACTTAGGAATTTCCTTTTTTTTCCCATGATAACATACATGAAACGAGTTTGAATATGAAATATAGCTAAATAAATAGGAAATGTACTTATTGGCAAAGTTACGAATAATGGTGTTTAATTGAAATAATTGTGTCCTTCAAAGTCTGATTTCGTCAAACAATCCTCCTTTTGCAGGAATAACTAATGATCAATTAATCATTTAAAATAGACTTGTACAAGCAAAGGCAACATTCCACTGGAACACAGGACTAACTGTTGCTTATAATGGGCCTCTGTACACCTATGTACGTATTTAATCAACAAACAACCGTTTCCAGCTACGATAGTCATTTACTACATTAACAATGTCTACAGTGTATTTCTGATCAATCTGATGTTTTTTTAATGGACAAAAAACTTGTTCTTGTTTCAAAAACAAGAAAATTTGTAAGTGACCCCAGACTTTCGAACCGTAGCATATACATTGGTGTTTGTACGATGAATGACTACTCAGTTCAAAGCTGTTTCATAATAATTCTGTTGGTCTTGATTTTTGTCACAGAAAGATTAAATTCTAGCGCAGTTTATACAAACCTGCTGATTGCTCCCATAATTGAGAATACAAAAAAATTCAGTGATTGTAGATCAAATTAGATTTAATTTGATCACTTTCTTGTTGCAGTCTCACAGCCCTGGCAGTCGCAAACAGGGATACTCGCATTATCTGCCCAAAACAGACAACAAGCACTCTCAGAATCAGAATATCTTTATTGTCATTGTAACGAGTACAACGAAATTAAGTATGAAATTAAGCACTCTACGGTAATCTGAATGTCCAATCCTAATAGTTTAAGAGTCTAACCTATTAAAAATAGTCAAATCTCAGAAAAACACATTAGGTTATTAACAATCACTAAAACTAGAAATGTAGGACATCTATTTTTTTTTTTATTTTATTGAAATACAGTGGACCCCGGTCATGACGAAAAGAAATATCCAGTATATTAACCGTCCTGTGAAATGTACCATGTCGATATAAATCCCTCTATGAATCTGAAGTTTATAAGCAGACAGTAATTTAAATTTTATTCTGAGCTTTGTTGTTTTGATATTGAAGTCACCGGAAGGCAAATGCATGATACATGCAGTATATTGCTTAAATAGTAAATTATTTTGGTTAATATACCGTGAGTAGTTTTATTGTCAGTCATTATGTGTAGTTGCGGATTAATTCTTAATGCCTTATTGTACTGCAGATGGATTTTACATTTATTCAGTGCCACTTTTACTTTGCAGAAAACTATTCCAATTTGTCAAATTATCTAGCTTGTGGTTCTGAGTATTCTGAAATACCAAAGGCATCTCAAAACTGATTATTATCGGAATATTTCAGGCCTTATTAGTCAGTGATGATCTGAACAGACAGACTTAGGTCTGATTAATCAGCTAGGAATGGACATTCAAGAGAAGGTTGCTGTATACAAACAGACAAGCTATTATATTGACACAGGGGATGTATCTTCCTCCAGATGTAGAGGTTTTCAAATCCTGTATCTGGAGGAAGATACACAGATACATTATTCCAGATAGCACAGGGCGGAGGGACTGGGGTGTAGCCTGGATGGATCGCAAGTCCATCACGGTACATACGATGTATTTGTATATTGCTATTTTCAAAAACAATCAACTTGAGGTTGTTATACCCCTTTACCCATTCTTCAGGATCTGTGTTTTTTACTCTAATGGCAATGGGATGAGCTGCTGGAACACTGATTAACACTGCTCACTTAAACTTCCAGGAAGTCTTTATTACGGCGTGGGAACAAATATCCCCAGGACTTTTAAAAACCTGACATTTTTACCTTGTTGAGACTTTTGTTGTGTCCCAAACAAGGGAAAACTCAATTTTCTATCTGTCAATGCAACCAAAAAGCCAAAAGTCTTGTACTTTGTTGGTTTTCTTACGGTAAAGTTTAGGGCTCGGTAAGGATTAGGGTTGTCATAGTTAGGATTAGGATTAGGCCCATAGAAATGAATGGAAGGTCCCAACAAGGTAAAAAATACGCACGTGTGTGTGTGTGTGTGTGTGTGTGTGTGTGTGTGTGTGTGTGTGTGTGTGTGTGTGTGTGTGGGAAAGTACCTGTGTGTGCATGCATGCTTGTATGTGAACTTTCCACATGCTGTGCTTGCTCCTTCAGCCTTGAAGAGCAGACTCTAATGGGTTTCCCCACATTGAGCACTAGGCAGTTTGGTAAATCTGATTCCCCATCATGTGTGGGTCCAGAGGTGGTCTGGTGATCTCTGTCTCATACCTAGTGGTGCCTGGAAAGGGCTCTGGCCATCACCCACGTACCAAATAATGGGTTTGGAGATGGATGGAGAGGTTATGTTATAAATGCTTTGTTTTGTATTTTTAGTATAGAAAATAAAAGACATGTCATGTTACTCAAGTTGCCTGCATAATATGAGTCTGTGAGAAAAATGTTTGCTATCAGGGTGTGAGACTATTTTGAAATTCAGACATATTTTTTTGATAAAAAGAAACATGCAAAGCACAGGTTTTCACATGCAGCTTCATAAATGCAGAATGCACTGTAGAAAATTATTTTTCTTAAAACTCCAAAGATAGAAGAACGGGTGATATGTGACAGAGATGCTGAGGCCTGATGACAGAGACTAACAGACAGCCGCGTTACAGAAACTTCCACCTCTCTCCCCCACACTCCGTCTGTATTGACTATATTTAAGGTTAAAATATACTGTACGTTGGCACTAAATCTATTCCTAAAGGTCAGATGGTGAACAACCATTTTTTTCCTCCTGATTGTTGAATCTTTAAATTCACACTTGCAGGTTGATTTTAAAATTTTAAATATGTTTAAGGGTTCTCGGGTGAATGTGTGTATGTGTGTGACTAAAGAACCTGCAGTTACTAGAATATTTAGACGTGAACCCCATCTCCTCCACCTAAGCTCCTTTTCAGTCACGTACTTGCGGATGCTCTAAACATCTCGAGGGGCGAGCCCGGAAAATCTGCATACGTTTAATGTTGGAATAATTTCTGTTCCTCGTGTGTACTGCTTTTTTAGGGTCAGAGATTTCTGGTCGCCTGTATTACAGCAGTTGATGCGAGCATATGGAACAGAGTCTATGCCATCAGAAACTGGTGGGGTGTAGACGATAAATCCTTACACAGCATCGCTCTGTGATAGAACATGTGGGTTTCTACCATTCCGATTAGCAACGGCCATTGTCTGCGGGCTGGTTCTCCTGCTGTCTCTGCTAGAGGAGACATGCTGAGTTAGGAGAAGGCCGATGCCACCGGCTTCTCGTTTGGTTCCCCTGCTACCTGTCTGCCAGTCCGCGAGGAGCGCGCGGTGTGTGTTGTGATGAATCATGCAGCACACAGGAGTTCCAACTATTAATAGGTTAGTGGTCAGGAGCGACCAGTGCACCACTGGGGCCCAAGTGTGAAATGGTGAGTCACTGAGGGTGTTAAAGCATGTCTTGTGTTTTTTCCTATTAATAAGTCATAGTGCTTAGTGCTAAGGGTACCTCGGAAGCCAGCTCTCCTCCTGCTAGGCTGTCTGCATAATGGCAGGCGAGGAAGGCTTTTGGGTTCTGGGTTATTGCCAACGCACTCAGAATTTACTGTGAGGCTGTAATAAAAGGCAGCCAATTCGTATTGTGTGTTGGCCTTTATGTTCACTAATGAGGAGAGATGCTGCTGACTAATTCTCCATCCACAGATGCACAGTGGAGTGTTATAGCTCATTCAGACTTAACAATTAGCTTGTCTGCTCGTCAGTCTGATTTTCGAGAACTCAACTGAAAGAAGCTCTGTGAAGTTTCAAGGAGTCTCACATATACCTCAGCTGATATTTTAGGTTCCTCGGTCAATGTATTTTTTTTTTCAAGTACATTTTCTTCTCTCTGATCAACACATTCTTATTATACAGCATTCTATTATAATAGTTTTATATCAAAGTGAAAAGTCCACGTAAAACCTTTCCAACAGCTTACATTTTACTGGTCTCCTACAAAGCCAAGAAGACCCGTAGTCTAAATAATGTACTTTTCATGTAGAAATGTCCAGGTGAATACTTCATTTCTTTGATCAGGCAGCGCACAAACAAAACCTTGCCTAAGGGACAATCTTTTAACCTTTGAATCAAATGAGGAGCTCCACAATACAATAACCTCAGGTGTGCATGCATTTCCCGGGCTGGGTGAAGGCAGCTGACCAATCCATTTAGTCACCAGTTTAACCCCTTAAAGACTATGCATCAAGATCACGTTGCCTGATACCAGTTGTTACTCACTTCCACAGATCCAACGGCCATTTATTTCTTGTGCATTTCTCCAGTGGCATGCCAAAAATGGCCATCTCTCATTTTCATACCATTCCTCCAAAATCTGTAAAACCCACACCGACAAAACCCCCATTCTCTGGTTCTCTTTGCCGTCCGAACTGGAACAAGTCTTAAAATTATAATCCTGTAAAGCACCGCAGGGCAATTAGCATAACATTTCCTCACGATAGTTAAACTTGTTCCAAGGTCCAAAGCAACTGGTAAAAATCTATGCAATCTAAGCATCCTATTGGATGCACCTCAGCGACGCTGTGGTGAATCCACGTTCAATTTGATCAATTAAAAAAATAAAAAAGGTAATAAGGAAAATCAGAATGTCCTTGAAACTGAAGTTACCGTGTCTTATCTCAGCAGATGACTTGGGTTATTGTAGTGTCCACGTAAAGTGTAGCAACCTCAGTTAAACATCCGGAAAAACTCCACACAATGACAACAGAATCGTGAAGTAGGTTAAACCTTTTCTGATGTCCCTTTGTTATGCACAGGAGTGAAAATTGAAATGAATAAAACAAAACATGTTTTAATACAAATGCCGTTTGTCTTTTAATAACAATGCATTTTACTTTATCAACTTAAATGTGCAAATGACAATGAGATTACTTCTCTAGCATTTCACGGCAGATTAACAGATGCTGTTTAACAAATCTGAACACTGGCGGCTTCCACTTCCTACTGACCCAAAAAGGAAATTACATCGATCCAAAACTCGCATGATTAAATGACTCACGTTTCAAATTAAATACCCCCGCCGTAACTGTAACACATAAACAAATGCCTTCCAGGCAACACAGTGATGAAAATGAGTCTTTCAATGTCATTATATAGGGTGCTGTGCTCAGTAGATTGTCTCTAACTGCACTCAATATTTCATAAATCTATTTAGGATCCTGATGTCTCACTATGGCATTGACTTGTGTCATTTCTGATTACTGTTTAATACTACAATTGCCAAAAATGTACTGTTGGCCCTGGATTTACTGCCATCAGCTCAAAATGTTAATTCTAGAAATATATATGGGTTTAGATATAAAACCAAAGTGTTATGAATAGCTTTTTGCTATACTAGAGATGATTTAGTTTATTATGGAGCAATAAATGCTGTGATTTCCTTAATTTGAATGCACTGAATTTTCAGGGCTGTCTTTCACAGTTTTTTGGCTGATATATGAATCGTTGAATCATTTCAGCATGCACGCTATTGTACTTACTGTTAAGTAGGAGAACACCAGAATATTGTGTACCAGTGTTGATTTACAAAGCACTCCTCTTGATTGCTGATGTTTAATTTTCTGTCGATAGTGACGGTCTGCTTTTTGAGAGTTCTGAAAAGATTGCTTTCCGATAACCTCTGCAGATGATTTAGGACTTCCTCGGTTTGAACTTGACCCAAAATACGTTAATGGCGATGATGCATTTTGACTTCTACGTGCCAGATTTCTCTGCACTTAACTTTTTTGTCAACACCTTGTTTCGTAAGCAATGAACAACTGGCTGGTAAAAGATTCGTTAACGTTGATGAGTCTAGTGAAAGAGTTGTGGGCATACTCAGCGACATGAAAAGAAAGTACCCAGAAACTCTGGATGGTTAATAACATAGGATCTAAAGATTAATCCCTAACTCCTATTTAATCATTTTATCGCTCCATGAATTTGAGGGAGAAACCTGGAAGATTAGATAACTGCAATGCCCGGCTGCTCGGAGAATGACCTCTGATACACCAGGCTTAGCCATCTGGAGGTACAGGAGGTTATTACTGTCTGTAGATTCCATGGCAGAATAAACAACTAGTGTTTGTATTTTTCATTGCTAGCTTTTCTACCAGAAGTTCACTTTACCTACATTATGCTAGAGCTGTCACACCACACATGAGCAGCAAGCAGCGGCAATGAAACCGAAGCCCTGGGGAGACCTCCCAGATTTCCTGGGAAGTAACATCATTGCATTCTGGGAAAGGTTGATTTAATTAAGGAAATCGCCTATACCTCTTGGGCACAGCTTTTTAAGCCAACCCACATCGTTTCGCTGTGGTCCAAACTCTTGTTTGCGGTTAAGGAATTCCCTGAGAACTCTTGTCAGTTTTGGTTCTTGCCTAGAAAAGTTTATTTTGTGAATAGTTTATTCCATGACAAAAAGCATTCTTCTGATTTCTTTCTCCCCTTGTGGAGTTTTGTTTTTTAGTGCCCCTCACTAGAGATAATTGTTTTTGCCCTGGTTTTGTCCACATTTGAGTTCATCTTATTTCGAATTTCTGAATGGAGAACAGTTTCAGGAATAGAAAGTTAAGGGATGCATAAAGTTTTAATGAAAGCCTCTGTTTTGTGACAGAAATCCCATCACCCCCTAATTTGATTGCCTCCACCTCCACTACACACAGTCTGGTAAAAATGGGACATTTGAGTGGAGGTCATTCTGTCAGAAACTCCTTTTAGGGCTGGCATAATGTAAGCTGTTACAGAGCTTAAACCACAAATGAAGCATTGAAACTGTAAATGTTAGCAGAGCCAGTAAAGTATTAAACCCCTTTAAGGGTTATTATAGGCTAGGAATCCAGTAACATTTTTAAAGGCTATTTGGACACATAATGGGGTCAGCATATAGTGTGATAAGGGCAGTATGAACATGTGAAACGCACTAATGAGGCAAGCTAGCCATTCATAAAGCGCATGTTGGATCCACTGTTCTTGAGATTATGGAAAAAAAAATGGTGATGTAATTAAAGTACAGTAAAACAAACTGGCTTAACATTCCCCTCAGTACTCCATTTAAAAGACTGTAATACAGATAGGGAGCTTACTATACCAACAGGAACACCAACATACTCATAATAGACTTACTATACCAACAGGAACACCAACATACTCATAATGGACTTACTATACCAACAGGAACACCAACATACTCATA
>JAACJT020000641.1:8437-18488 GCA_009936485.2 Gymnarchus niloticus | reverse complement strand
GGGGGGCCGAGGAGCATGCGGAGCGCTAGGGGGGGCGGAGCCGGGGGCAGCCGCGCCGCCGGGCAGAGGCACAATGGGGGCCGACATTTTGGCCTCACGGTAAGTGAGGTGATGTACTGATAATTGAGAGACAGCCTGGATTGGAAAATGGAGTAAGTACAGAACTGAGATAAGGGAAGGAGACAGAGATGTAATTAAATGTGCATTAATTAGTATAATACAAAACAACATTAAATATGTACAGAAATATTTACAAATGTGGGAATAAATATGTATATATCTGTATGTTAAGCATTCTTTTGAAGATATTTTGTGAAAGAGAACGACAAGACAGATTATAAATTGACTCAGTTCACTGTTCTCTCACATGCTTGGCTTTATACCCATTGTTCAACGCAGCATCTGTACCAGAGTCTGTGTCATGAGGGTCAACACACTGAAATGTGAAAAAGGCCACTAAATGTAAAGGTGCTTAAACGACACCTTTGACTGGCCTCCCTCCAGGGCTCCAGGGCATAGACAGTCACCACAGTGCCTCATCCATTCTGCTTCACTCACACGTGAATCATGAATCATCACCCATATATACGTATTCTGAGCAACACAAGCTGGGTGTAGGAGAGTGTCTACCAGCAGCAAAGAGTCAAAACTCCAGCTGGTGAGGGTTGGTGGGATTTGAAGTTCCGATACTAAGAGGACGCAGGCCTGTCCCAGCATGGTTCATGCCCAGGCTAAGCATGGGTGGAGTCTGTATGTTCTTTGCATGTTTGCATGGGTTTCCTCCCACAGTCCCAGCACCTGGAGTTCAGACTGACTTGTGATTGGTCATGTTTGTTTGAGTGACCTGTGCTGGGGCTCCCCTGTTTTCACCACTATGGTTTGTGGGTGGATGGAATTTCCTCCTTTGAGATAAGTGATCCATTAACCACCATCGATCAGTATGACCAATTATCATTGTGGAGGACTTCTGACTGCCGCCATTCTTCCTGTGGCTTTTTCTGAACACTGTCATCCAGGCTGAGAATGGCAGGAACCTGCATCATCCATACTGAGAATGGCAGGAACCTGCATTATCCATACTGAGAATGGCAGGAACCTGCACTATCAAGCTGAAACCACACAGAGCGGTCCTAGTAATCCAAGCTTCTCATGGATCACGCACTCACCTCTGGATTGCTGTGTCTGTGTGTTTTTGACACTAATCAGGATCGATCATCTTGACATATGAACACTAACTACACAGTCTTTCCTTCCGCACATAATTACTGCCTGTCAGCACCATCCAGTCTGGTTAATGCCCTCTTTTGCTTCAGCTTAGTGTCAGTGTTGCAAACTGATCTAGCTTCAGATTTACAGTTGTATGGGAGGTCTGGGAACAGCACGTCTTGGTATTTCCTGTTGTTTTCCAAGGACTTTCTTCCATGACTGGGACTTTCCCAAAAGTGATGCTGCCCTCGGACGTCCCGTCTCCAATTAATCTGATGGTAATTCCTCATCTTGTACCATCTAGTCCCAAGAGTGTATGGGTGATGCTGCGTGATGGATTATCCTTTAGTTAGGTAGTCAAGTTGGACGATGTCGTTAAGTGAGGGGCAAATCTGGGCCCCCGTGTAGAGCAGAGTCATCTAACAATCATATATAAAATATAATATAAAATATAAACTTAATGCAGGCATTTTTATTGCTTTGTTACACAGAGCAAAATGCAGCAACGTCTGCGACGCACGGGATATCGATGCTGAAAGGCAGCGTCTCGTGGTGTTACTGGAATTTAAATGACTTAGTTTAGTTTAGATATTTCATTGAATATGAACTGATGTGTGAAAGAAAAGAGAGATCTTTGACTTTTAGTCACATGTGCTTATGAGAACAGAGGACAGGGCATGCAAATGGCACACAGACAGGATATCACAGTGCGATGCACCATGATGTCTGTACTTTACCTCATGACTCCCCAGGACCAGCGTGGGTGGGGTTTCTGGTCTGAGGCTGTCGCGTGAGGTCACGGTGGTGTAACCAAAGCCGAGGCGGGCACACGGCACGAGAGGCTGGAGGCAGAGCAGCATTGAGGGGAGAGATGAATATGAATTATGGATTTGGAGGAATTGTGGGCAAATTGGCCCGACAGACAGGAGAGCTATGAATTATTAACTATGTGAGGGGTAGTCCTCTCGTTTATCACTCCATCTTTCCTTCTGCCTCTCATCGTCTGCTTTTTCTCTTTGGCTGTAGTCTTGCCTCATTCATTCTTCATTTAGAGTCTCCCCCTCCCAGACAAGAATGGCCCACAGGGGACTTTGACAGGGTTAGGAGGGGGTGACCATGTTAATTCAACCCTCCATCCTCCTCTGCCCTCCCCCCCTTTACACATCTTCCCAGCTGGAGGTGTTAAATATTTAAAGGTGCGGAATGTCAAGGCACCACACTTACTGACGTACGAATTCAGCAGAGTGAGGCAGAGCTCTATCTGGAACGGGGTGTCGTGAAACAAGCCATTGTGCTCCTGGGAAATGTATGTACAGGGACCTTGGCCCAGTGAGACCTCCAGGCGAGCCCTTAGAGCCAGTATACATCTTCCTGCTCCTTAGGATAGGTCACTCCACATGGTGGGGGGGTTGCATGTGGGGCATTTTGCCAGCGCTTGGCACACACCTCCACCAACCCCTTCCCCCACCTTTCCTTTTACCCCTCTCGCCACCTTCCCTCTGGTCTGCTGATTTTTCAAGCCTTGTGGCGGCCAGTCTGACAAAGCCATGAGTGTCTTGGAAGCTGTGACCAGTTGGGGGAGGGGGGGACACTAAGTGTGTTAACCTAAGACTCTGACTCCATCTTTACCCTAACCCTAACCCCAGTCCTGAGGGTCCTCGTGATGGCTTAATGTTAACTGAAAAACAGGGTGGGATGGACCACTGCTCGTATCGAACGGGGGATGAGAGAAAGGGGTGCGAGGGAGGGAGGGAATGCTAATGAATGGACTGGGAGAAGTGGTGCGTGATTAAAGGCAACACAGCTGTAACCCGGGGCCGGGACACGCCCTCCATTTCAGTCATGTTGACGAGCAGTGAGGCGAAACATGTTCAGCTCCCGTGGATAAAAAAGAACAGACAACAGTGTACAGATGATGAACTCAGTCCCTGTCCTGACTCACTTCATTATGTTGCTTATAACAATGAAAATGGTTATCCTGGCCAGGGTAATAATAATAATAATAATAGTTATTCTACTTTGGAAAAACACACATGATATTCCTGAGAAAGCATAAATAGACTCTAAATATTTTTGCAGAATAACCCAAAGCGCAGGTAACATTAACCATGAACTCTTTGATGATCCTTTTCACGTTTTATCATATGAATGGAGTGGACCGTGTCATGATAGTAAGCTCCACTTTACTCAAATGCAGATTTTTTTTATTCAGTTTTGGATCAAAAGACATCTGATGTCCCGGCGGCTAATGAAAGCCTGTGAACAGGCTGTGTGTAGAACGCTAATTGTGATCAATGCGTTCTGAATGCTGATGAGGATGATCTTAACGCAGATCAGACATGCTGCCGTCAGTGTGTCCAGCAGGCCATCTGATCAGCGTTCACAAATCTAAAGGAGTTCATTCCTCTAGCTGTTAGGATACCAGGGTGACGTTTATTATTTGATTTTCACATGCAATTTAAAGGGGAAAATAATGCTGAGGTCAATGTTACACAACAGCAAAGAGCGTTTAATAATCCTGTCTATCATTCATAGGCTGCTGATCAGTGCAGCAGAACAGAGCCGGTTCTCTTGAACCAAACTGGAGACGGTGTGCAGAGTGACATAACGCTTCTCCGTACGTGATGCTGCACATTGGTCCGTCTCTAATGTGTGGCCATGATTTTACACCAGACCAGCAGAGGGTATGCACACTCTTGTCCAAATGTTTGGCCAATCACTTTCAATGAGTTAGTAAACGGAAGACGTCCTTGTGCTCATTCAAATGTACGGATACATGGATCAGGACCGAAAGACAGCAGCACATGATGAATACTCTCTTCCTCTGCGCCATCTTCATCATTGATATTGCACCTTTTTAAATTCGGGCCCATCTACTGCAAGCTCCCAGCACTGCACTAATGTACGGATACATGGATCAGAACCGAAACGCAGCAGCACATGATGAATACGCTCTTCCTCTGCACCATCTTCATCATTGATATCACACCTTTTTAAATTCGCGCCCATCTACTGCACTGCACTAATCTATTTATTCCTTCTATTCC
Organism: Gymnarchus niloticus; assembly: GCA_009936485.2. Lineage (NCBI taxonomy): Eukaryota > Metazoa > Chordata > Actinopteri > Osteoglossiformes > Gymnarchidae > Gymnarchus > Gymnarchus niloticus. The sequence continues at coordinate 14,235 of JAACJT020000641.1, read as the reverse complement.
TAATTTATGCCCGACAGGCAAAAAGTTCACCAGACACGAAAACTTGGGCTGCACCCCTGGTGATGAGCAGGGACAAGTGAAGCATGATTCAGCCTTTATGAGGGATTTTTATGTGACCAAGTTCAGTATAATTAGTATGAAGATTTGGAGCGGAGAAGCAGGATAACTAGAGGACCTTCCGTAGAAAGTAACAGTGCGAGTGTTAGTGACTGTATCCATTTTCTTTTGAGTCTCACGGGGTTCCTGTCTGATTCTGCCCACATCCGTGTGTCCCGAGTCCCCATGTCTGTTTGTGTTTACGCGTTTCTCTTTCCCAGCTACGTGTTTATGTATGTATCTCTGTCAGAATCACAGGTTAATGCTCACTTTTTTTTCTCCCTCCTGCCTGGTTTCTCCCCTTGGATTTTCTCCCGCTCCACTCAAACCATGTTGACTCACCTGCTCATCAGTTTTCTCCTCTCTTTCTCTTTTCCAAACCCCTCCACCCCAACCCACCATCTTCCAGAGGAAAAAGAGGCCATAGGTGTGTCGGTGACCTACTGACGGTACCTGTCATAGACACGTTCTCCTTGGCTGACAGGGACGAGGTCGCGGCAAAAGTCGAAAGAATCCACGTGCTCACAGCCACACCCCTGCGTGGTGCTTCCCTCTGTTCTGATTGGATGGGACAGTGAGCCATGCCTTCATCGCAGATTCAGGGGCTAGGCAGCCCTCTCTTCCTCCTCCCCCTCTGTTTGCTCCTACTCCTGGCAGTCCATCCAGACCAGGCCGTCATTCGCATCCCGGAAGACTGTGAGTCATACACCTTGTGGTGCTGTACATACGGCCATTACTATTTTAGATACTGGCAGAGATTGGACAGGATCTGTAATCAGAGGCATCTCTCAAAAAATGTGTACATTTTTATTCACAAATGGCTAGAAGTTTATTATGTTCTTGTTCAATGCTCTACCATGGGTGGGGGGGTGAACTGGATGTGCAGTGTAGAACAGTGTGTGTGTGTTTTGGCTGAACACACACACCCACGTCCAGTGCCACTAACCCCTCAAAGGTCAGTGGTACCTGGCTTTTAAATTTTAGCATCTCTTGCCCCTGACTGAAAAGGATGCCCATGAATTTAGGAGGGCACAAAACATGCAGAGTGAAACTACACAATGCTGAAGGTCAAAAAAATTGCCGTAGTGCTCACCTCAAACTATGGGACTGGGCTGAGGAGCTGGAACTCACTGAAATGCTGGGAAGAGTTTGGCAGCATTGCGGTAGAGAGAGACAAACCTCAGCCACAAGCAAAGCCTAGACATGAGTTAAATTATGCACGTACCGCAGAGAAGCAGCGTGGTGGCTACTGCGTGGCATATGTTGCGTCCTGCTTGTTTAAAACGCCCCAGAGACACGTCCTTTCAGTGCTTCTCTCTGTCCTGGGGACACACGAGTTTTGCTCCTTTGTATAAATCAATTTGCTCTGTCGAGTATGCAGGTGTTTCCTGAGTGCCGCGGGGGTCTTTCAGTGATGGGGGCTTATTTACATGCATGAGTGCTACTTTATTTTCTGCCAGCTCAAGCAATCTGAACTTTAATGTGAAGTTAAGCTGTGGATGTTTTACCGATAGGAAAAAATGACTCCTCACAGGCCGCAATCTGTTGCATGGTCTGTTCGTCTGAGCAACGTGAAGCCACACCCACGCACACACATTGACACGGGATTTCATAGCACCTGTTCATATTTGCTCATTTCTAGTCGAACTGCATTGCAGCTGAACTAACTGAGCTTCCCTGCCTCTCTTTTTTCATTCTCATCGCTCAGACCAAACAAGAAACTGTAAGTAGATTCCTGCTTTTTCATAACCCTTTGACTGATTAATTGTCCTATAGATATGATGCATGGATGACTGTCCAGGGCCAGATGATTACCTATTTATGACCAAATATCTCCCTTCCCTATTTTATAAACAGCAAGAGATGTTCACTAATTAGGTTTTGAAAGACTGTGGTGATGAGAAGCAGACAGAGAAAGAATGAAAACAGTATGACTAGGGTCATTGACATGTAGTATGCTGTCAGCTAAAAAGTATGTATTTCCTGGGTTGACTGGGTCCAGTGTATTCTGTGTGTGGATGGAGTCGATTGCATTTTACTGATTGGTAACACCTCCTCTTCCTCCTCCTTCTCATAAGTCAAGCAACCTCCTGAAATCATAGCAGAGCCAGAGTCCTACACGGCTTTTACTGCTGAGGACATTATTCTTACCTGTGAGGCCAAAGGAAACCCAATACCAGAGTACGTCTTCAACAGTATATACACTCAAACTGAGTATAGTCAGTGTCCACACGCTCTGGACATACTCATACAGTACCATATAACCTGTACACATTACAACCTTACTCAATCCTTCCAGATAGCTTATTGCTCAATATTTAATGTTTTCACTTGTTTTTCTCTCATTTCTCCTGGTTCAGATTTCGCTGGTTAAAGGATGGGCGGGAGTTTGAACCTGCGGATGACCCCCGGCTATCGGTGTCGGAGAATTCTGGATCCTTCTCGGTGGTCTTGGGAGATGGACCTATCGGCCAGTACCAGGGGAGGTACCGCTGCTATGCTTCGAACGATCTGGGCACCGCTGTGTCCAAGGAGGCCCGACTCATTATAGAGAGTGAGTCATGCCCTCTGCCATTTCCAAAATGAAAAATTTGGTCTTTTTCCAGAACAGTCTGATTGAATGGTATTATTTAAAGCTTTTATGAGTTGGTCCATCCATCCAGCAAATTAGACTGACCTAAACAAAATGCAGTGGTGACTGGATGACATTTATTGAACATTTTGTAATTTAACTCAGTGGTTTCCTCTCTTCTGAAGAGAACCAATCAATTCTCATCCAGAAAGTCCAGCAGAGTAGGCCACACAGAACGCATTCCTCAAACTGCTTTAGCATAAATTAATCTGATTTCAACATTGTCTCATGCAAACATCTTGTTGTTGTCCTTCCCCTCATTCAGCTTGTTGCGGAATCACTCCTGTATGTATTCAAGGGAGGCTGAGCTATTTTGAAATACAGACAAAAGCTAATCATGCCGGGGTTTTCCGGACCATGAGATGTAACTTTGAGAAGGTGCATTATCATTAATTAGGATCATTACCTCAGTTTCTGGCCAGAAACAAGTACACCAGACAATGCTCGTAACCAGAAATGGCCGGGCCGCATTCTGGTCTTTTTTCATGTGTTATAAACCCTGCGTATTAATATATTTAAATAAACATTAACCATTAAATTTAAATACAACCAGAATTCATTATTTGTGAAGATCTCCACAGAAGGCAGAGCATTTTGAAGAATGCCATCTATACGGATTTCAGGAGTCTACACTGACCGTATGGCTGCTAATAATAATAATCTGATAATTGATAAAGTTAATGAAATTACTCAAAAATGATTTTCAGATTCAAATTTTCACTTGCACTTCAAAATCGGCGAGGCAATCCAATCTTGTGGCTGACTGCTGGCTAGTTTAAGCTTAGAGCTCATCGATCAACAGAAATGAAACAAATTAAAAAGCAATAGAGTTTCTTTGCATGACATTCCTGTTGTCGCTTTCTGTCATTTCTGGCTGAAATAATTCAGAGATTTCATGCACATGTGGCATCACCCCTCTTTACTGTGTTCAGGGTCATGCAAGCCTACATCACTTATTTCCATAAGGGTCAGCTCTCAGTTCAGTTTTTTGCCATTTCAATCTGGGTCTGTAGTTTGCAGATTTTACAAACTGGAAAGACAACATCTCTTTTTCATTATAAGTCATATTTCAGGAGTATTGTTTTAACTCTCCAGTTATGTTTGGGTCATTTTTTTTTTTTTATCCGTTTCTGACTTTCAGACTGATGTAACTTCATTAACGTTCAGTCTTTCCACCCGAATCTCCGTCATGTTCTCAACAGGGGTGACGTCAATAAAGGAAAAAATAGGTACAAAATTATCGTTCGGGTCAAATTTGACCGGATGGCATCAAAGACACAGAAGAAGGTTGAAAAAATGGAAAAACAAATGGAAAAAAATAAAGATACACAGTCATTACAGTCACTATTGCAAACCCACACACAAACACACAAACACTCTCACACACGCAGCTTTGATCTTATAGAGAAACATAGACATTACTTGTCATTTTAGAATAACCACAGTAGATGTTCTTCAGACATTATTTATGGAAAAGCTTTTGCCATTGAATTAGAAAATGGAAACATAAAATGTAATTGGGTGGCATCCAGGACATACAGTAGAAAATACACAACACCAGACCAGATCAACACTTTCGTATAGCTGAAATATTCAAGCTTTGTTTTTCTGAAACATGTACAATGTCTTATGCATTAGCGAATCACAGCTTGGGGTATCCAGTTTTGGCACTAGGTTGAAATTTACCCACTTTTTGATAAGGTGCAATGCCCTTAAATTTACAGAATATGACAGGCTGACAAAGAACAATCGGATACACAGATCAGGTGGTGTGACATTAATCAAGGAGATTTACAGTACGCATGCATTCTGCATGCTAGGCTGTACAGCATGTTCTATAGATGCAGGATAATGTAAATGATGTTTCTGCTAGAAGAAACGGGAAGATCAAGTATTGATGCGATCCTACCTGGAAATGCCTTGCACATTAGAGCACACCTCTTCCTGTAGATGATGTTTATCGTCCACCTGTCTGTTTCTTGTGTCGTCCCATTTGGTTTCCCTGACAACGGTCTCCTAGAGACAAGGTTGAGACGATGCCTGTGGTGACACGAACTTGATCAGTCCTTGGGGACCACATGAGGATCTGTGTTTACAAGAGAAGCCGAGATGGGAACTGAGATACATCGCATTCGTTTTGTAGCATCATGCAGCCCTTTTCAGCTTTGCAGTAACGTCTGCTTTTCACTCCTGCAGGCTTTCTACATTCGTTAGCTTTTTGCAGGATCATGTTGTATGTGCCACTCGGCCCTGTGTTTTCCAGATACTCCCACTCTGACAAAGGAGAAGAGGGTGCAGATCGAGGTAGAGGAAGGAGAGAAGGTCATCCTGCACTGTAACCCTCCTTTCAGTACAGCCACACCAAACATCCACTGGATGGACAACAGTAAGTTTGTCTTTCCCCTCACTTGTGTCTTCCTTTGTCCTCTCAGTCCACCTCAGTCTCCGTCTCTCAGTCTTTCTTTGTCTGTCCACCTGTCTTCTCGATCTGCCCCCTTTCTGTCTGACTATCCATCTATCATTCTAATTCTGTTAACTTGCCTGTTAAGAGAAAAGCTAATAATGACTCTGCTGTGTCGGCAACTAAGAGCATTATTCTAAACCCCTTCGTCTCCAGACTTGAGGCATATTGAGCAGAGTGAGCGTGTGACCAAGGGCCTCGATGGAAGCCTCTATTTTTCCCACGTTCTTACCACGGACAGCCGAGATGACTACACCTGCAATGCCCAGTACATCAGTGCCAGGACCATCCTGCCTAAGGAGCCCATCTCACTCAAAGTGATCCCCTGTGAGTCATAGAAAAAAGTCCTACGGGGCACCGTGCTGTAGCCTTTTCCCATTCTCCTCGGGTTCTGTGCTCCGTTGTATTAGCCTGGTCCAACAGAGAATACGAGATGTCATGCAAGCTGCAGATGGCAAAGTGTTTGATGGCTTGGATATGTAACTTGAACGCTTCTTTTTCATGGAGTGATGCAATAAATGAGCCTTTAAGGCCTGTGGTTGGTGGGAGTATCCTGAATTAACCAATCAAGGCTAGTGAGAAATGAACCTTTAAGGCCTGTGGTTGGTG
>JAACJT020000640.1:0-18488 GCA_009936485.2 Gymnarchus niloticus | reverse complement strand
CAATGAACATGAGTTTGGGCAGGCTTCGAGAGGCGGTGGAGGACAGGGCGGCCTGGCATGCTGTGGTCCATGGAGTCACAAAGAGTTGGACACGACTGCGTGACTAAACAACAACTGTGGTATTGCGTCCTTAAATTAAAAATCATATTGCATCGTACACCAGCTGATTCATTTTAACCACGCATGTAATGTTTTAGCTTTATCTTTTATATAGATTTAAAGGAACTGTACGCTTGGCAGTGATACGGTGTATTTCTAATCACTTCTCGTCTGCGTGGGATTTATATTTACTTTACAAGGCTGTACTTGACAGGATCACCGGCAGCAATACCCATCTGAGGTATTTCTGAGAGCTTACTACAACTTCTCAGCTCTGTCATTTGCAGGTATTTTTATACTGGGAGCAGTTCTCTGCACTTGGTTGCCCATGGAGAGCTTGTGGTCAAAGGCTGAGTAGATATGACATTATCAGACTTCACCTTCCTGCCAATCACAATGTAAAAATTTTTCTAATCATTGAGCAATATATGGCAAAAAATGTATGTTTTATACACCAGACAGGTTAAAGGGAACATAGGATGGATAGTGTGTTTAACTGCACGAAACCCAAATAAGGCCTCCTACTGCTTTCCCTGGGTCATTTTAGTCACTGAACAGGTGGGGGCATTATCGCAGCACAGACAAATATCGTAATCAGATGTGGGCTTGATCCACATGGCCAGCTAACACTGCTTTGGTTGATGTACCTTGAAAACGAACTCGGGCAGAGAAATGGTTTAAGAAAAAATTTGAGTAATAGATTCCATTGTATATCAATGAAACGCGGAAGATTTTTTGAGGTCAATTTTGTTGTTAAGTCTATTCAGTCAGAATAATGCAAATGATTTTCATCGTTGGATTTTTTAAAAATTTACTGCTAGGTAGCATTACGCCTGATTTTTTTGGTTGTGCTTCTGGTTCTGTAATTAACGTATGAAGCAGGTTTGGGGCGATTAGTGAATGAGCTCATCAGTTCCAATTTAAAATTTAAATTACAGGCAGTTGATAGGAGGGAAAGGGAATTGGGGCATGGCCTGCAGCCACGCAGAATGGCACACATGGGATTTTTGGGGTAACTTTTAATGAGCTGGGTCTCCTGATTACAACAATACCAAGTTTCTCCAGATTGGATGAAAATTTTTGATGTGTATGCAAGGCAAATTGAGCAAATTTAGCAAATTTGACTAAAAACTGGACAGGAACTGCTGAATTCTGATTGGTTGGCCATGGAATTACGCAAATTAAGAGATTTTAAGCGTTTTGATTGGTTCAGAACACAATAGAACCAAATAGAACCTATGATGTCACAGTATCGTTGCTATAGAGATACTAAAACGGTGCCGTGGATCCCCCTTCGGGGGCAATGGGCCCATTTTGGGTGGCTGAGTAGTGAGTGGGAATACACAACTTTTGCCAAATTGGGTGTTGCTGAGACATACGGGCTGGGCTGGGCTGGGTGTTGCGTTTCAGGGAAGAAAAAGAATAATAATAATAAATATAACCGCAAGCGGTTATGATCGGGTTCAAGTACCCATACCAACAGGGAAACCATGCACCATTGACTAAATGAAAAAGCAAAAGCAGCTTTGACCGTTCGAGCAACTACCTATGTCGGCTCTGTCTACAAGGCCTGCAGTAGTGTTGCCATAAGTAGTGTATGCAGTAGTGTATGTCACAGCTGCTGAATTCTGATTGACTGCCCATGGAATTATTCAAGTTAGCAGAGATGTTAAGCATTACAGTGTCGTTGCTATGGAGACACTAACGCGGGGGCTATGGTGCCTCCTTCGGGGCAATGGGCCCCATTTTGGGTGACTGAGCGGTGGGTGGGTATACGTACACAACTTGTGGCCAAATTGGATGTTACTGAGACTTATGGGTTGGTCTGGATTGATCAGAATGGGCTGATGCATGCAACTCTGCCATAGACAGTTGGAGGGGAGGTTAGCACTTTGAGCGTGGTCTGTGGCCTAATAATAAGAATAATCCCCAAAACAATAGGGGTTCCGCACGGAACGTGCTTGAACCCTAAAAATCAGGACTAAAGCAACAGGGTTCATTTAATAATAGGGTAACCTTTATATTTCTCAGTGAATGTTTTCATGAGCCTAAAAATTATAAACCTGCTGGGGATGTGCTGACTTTCAGAAACTTTTTCAAAAAGTTTTAAGCTTTGCTCTGCATCAGAGTTAAAATGCAAGTCACAGGCATCTTGGTACTTCAACCATTCTTTTATTGTGGCATAAGTCCTTATGTTTGTTGCATTTATATGTGTTTGATCAGTGATAAGGTCTTTTACAGAAACCCCAATGATTGTATATATCGCATTTAAGAAGTTGATGTTTATGAAATGGGCTTTAAATAAAATTCTACTTTTAATTGCGAAGATCAAAGTAGGTGGCTTTACGTGAAATGCTTAGTTTTGATGGCATTATGGTACTTTGATGTTTGTCTTTTGCATGATCAACAATACTATATTTTTGTGAACCAGCATGCCTGGACATGCGCATTTTACACCTATCTTGCCTTAACTAGCTACGATTGTACGTAGGCCTTTCGTGTTTTAAGAAATTGTTTGTGAAATTGTTTTAAAGTTTTCATTACAAAAGATGTCTCTAAATCCTTTTTATTATGGGTTTTCATGACAATATCAAACTATAAAATACGGCATGGCAAGTTGCTGAATTCTGGTTGATCCTTTACTTTAACTGATGTTTTAGTAAACCTAATGTAGGGTGTAGTTTGACACCAGGCTGCTAGTGGGAGCTCATCCCAGTTAGGTGTCTATGAAGGGGCACTGAGCGGGAAGAATAGCTGTGTCCTTTTCTTTTCGCCATTGGAAAAGTAGGCACCTGAGAGCAGCACACGTCTAAAAGAAAAAGTTATTTAGTTATGCTGTCTAGTTACGGTTAAAAGCACTTTAATTTGTAATACGGTCTTGAGTTGAATGTGCAAAGACTGTTATTGTTTCATATATGTGTGTTATAAATTTTGTAATGTTAAATCCCTTTAGGGTTCAGAACACACACTCAGTTCATATTTTAAAACGATTGATTTTGTAAATGATTGTTCTTTTCTTTTTGCTGTTGGATAGAGTTTGAAAGCGAAGTTTGACGTAAACCTCCACACCAGCGAAGGACTGTACACATGAACCGCCTTTGGTCTATGGGTCATCTCCGTGGAAAAGCCCTGGCTGTGTGCCGTCCTCCTATCCCCCAACCAACCATCAAAACACAATGCAGAGTTTGTGCTCGTTGGACACCGGGGGTTACACATTTTGTGCCGTGACCTGGATCGCACAGTTGGCAGGACGAGACTTCGCGATGGAGTGAAGAGACTGTGTAATGTACAACATATGCACGGAACCCTGAAATGGACTGAACTGTTGTGACTGTTGTACATATATCTGCTGAAGGATTCTTCATCTGATGTTGTTAGAATTTTTATTTTCTTTGATGGGTTAAACGGGTATAAGCTAAGTATTAGCGTTTTGAAAGTATGTGTGCTTTTAATACAGCAAATGATTTTGCATTCAGTCAGCACTGCTTTCTTTGCGTGTTGCTACAGCGTTTGCACGCAGAAGTTGGGGTAGCACTGTTAGTTAGTTAGTTAGTTAGTGAGTTATATGCTATCGGTTCGATTCCGAGCCATAGCGACTTAATGGATAAACGATCTGTAGGAAGAACGATCCTGTGCTAGTTGATTGAGCCCAGCCAGTGTCCTTGTTGTTGTTATTGTGATTGTATCGAGCCACCGCATTGCCGGCCTTCCTCGTCGCCTGGTTCCCTCTGTTCTGCCAAACATGATGTCCTTTTCCAGTGATTGTTGTCTTCTGGTGATATGTCCAAAATAGGCGAGCCGTAATTTTGTGATCTGTGATATTGCCGGTTTAATCTGTTCCAAGACTGATTTGTTTGTCCTTCTGGCTGTCCATGGTATCAACAAAATCCAGCACCATATTTCAAATGCATCAATCCGTCGGCTATCCTGTTTCATTAACGTCCAACTCTCGCAACCATAGGTGACCACAGAGAAGATCAAACTGTGTGAGCCGTATTTTAGTCGGAAGGGAAATGTCCTTAGAATTGAAAACCTTGTCCAATGACTTCATTGTCGACTTCCCAATTGCAATCCTCCGTTTGATCTCCAACGTAGATGTAGCCTCAGTGTTCATCATCGATCCAAGTAGATTAAAGTCCTTGGCCACTTATGTTTCATCACCGTCTAGTTCAAAAGTGTCCTCGTTGTAGTTGTCAGGATCTTAGTTTTGGCCATATTAACTGTTGAGCATATGGTAAAGTGGAAGTGGAAAATAATTTTTGGGTTAATAAATATTTCCCCCTGAAAATAATCCTTCACAAAATCTTTACTTAATTACAATAATATACATGCATGTATAGGTAAAATATGACTAGTGAAGATCCCTCCTACACACCTGCTTCTGCAGCACAGTGGCCCCCTGCAGGAACCCCATGGCTTTCTATCAACGTGGAAAAAAACAAATGCTACTAATACAGTAGTCGCTATGGAAGAGGACAGAATACCCCTTGGTGGCCATGCCCAGCCCATCCAACTGGAATGGCTAGGTGAGCCTAACCTCCCATGGCAGTACCCTGCCTACAGTCAAAACGGTTCACCCTTACACGGCCCATCAAGATGTAGGTGAGATCCTAGTGCACCTGAAGCAGGCAAAGCCCCACTGGTGGACCACAGTCCACCTCGGTACCCCTGGAACCAATGGCATGACAATTCCTCATGGCTATCCGATGTATGGTGAGACTCTGCAACCCCACCAGGTTAGTTAGGCTTATCAGGAGCTCCCTGCTGTAGGCCAGGATCCCACATCTTTGGAGCAGCAAGCATACATGCCACTGATGCAGAGGCATAATGGCCCCCAGTCCACAATCAATGCTTATCCCCAGCATGCTCCAAATCCTAGTGTCGCTTTGATAGCCTAGGTGATCCATGTTATCATTTAGGCAGGATGGCAGTACCATGCGGAGTAAACCAAACCCACCATATCTGTAATGTTCAGATGTTCAGCGGAGGGGGTGACTTGCAAGACACTTATTGAGGACCGGATTAGAGACAAGCAGTTCTTACTGGATGCCAGTGGGCTGAGCCCTGAACTTGGTTTTGCCACAGTGGTGCAGCACCTAAGTGGGGAAGCCATAAAGCTAGTGTTAAACCTCCCCACTCAAGAACAGACCCCAAGCAGAGCCTTTGCAGAATTAAGGGCAGAGTATGGGGACACCCAGGCATCACTGGACTCGCTGGCTGACTTCTATGAGAGGGCACAAAGGCCGGGTGAGTCTGCATGTTTCTATGCTACTTCCCTCGAAGCCATGCTCCGTGCAGTAGAGGAGATGCAAAATGAAGGCTATCCCTTCCCTGATCGAGATGGCAAGTTGACCTAGCAGTTCCTTAGAGGGCTTTATGATGCAGAGGTATATATGCTTATTGCTCCAATGAAGCCGAGGCTTATGAGGTTGTGTGAGTACCAAGCAGAGCTTTGGCATTTGTCAGGGGAGTCAAAGATTCTCTCCACTATCAAATCCACAGAAAAACATCAGTCAGTTTCATGTGGCGAAGACAGAGTCTGGTCCGAGGACTAAATATAAGTATAAACAATGCTGAAATCTCAGAACTGACAGCTCTAATAAAGAAATTAGCATTGACCCAAGAAGAGCAACTGTCTCGGCTGGTAGTGCTGGAGTCAAAAATAGCATATCCATGGGCAGAAATACCCGCATTTGGACCCCAGACACCACAGAGGACGGGCAGGGCAACATTTGTCTGCTATCAATGTGGTGAGCAAGGCCATGTGGCTAAGTTCTGTAGGGCTGCCCCAGGGCCATTTGCCAACCAGGGTGCCGAGAGCCAAAGTGACCGGCCATTAAACTCCTAGGGCCTGTGGCCACTGAAGAAACCACAGGCACCAAGCCTTGACGGTCAGCAACACAAAGACACACCCATCATTGGCCCATGCAACAACGGTGAGGTGGTGGTGAATGGGCTAAAATGTAAAGCCCTAATTGGTTTGGGGTCTCAAGTGATGACGATCACAGATAAGCTATGGCAGGAACACCCCGAATTTTCCTTCCAAACTCTTCAAGCATCTATAATCCCCACTGAGTGTGGGGGGCCAACATGTGCCACACTTAGGTGTTCTGTGCATAGATTTGTCATTCCTAGGAAGGCCCTACTTTAGAGTACCTGCCTTTGTTGTCCTTGTCTGTGAGTGCAGGTCCAGGGTCCCTCTGCTGATAGGCACAAATGTGACATGTGCCTCAAGAGATGAGCTGAAGGCCAAACACAGCACGCAGTATCTGTCCATTGTGAAGCAAGCTTACTCCGAATGGCATGCTACACTGTTGGAAATTGACAAGGATGGTCCAGGTGAGAGCACAGGAAAGGTGGGTCTGGTGCACAGACCATGCACAGAGGGCAAAGATCATTCCAGCTGTGAGTGAAGTCACCATGAAATGTAGAGTAGAAGGCAGTTCTGGAAAGAGGGAATACACTGCCCTCGTTGAAGGTTCACCTTCCCTGAGGCTCCCTGAAGGTCTAGTTGTGGCTCGGATCCTCGCAAATGTGAAAGAGGGACCAGGTGCCTGTATGGGTAATGAAACTTTTTGGAAAAGCCTTATAGGTTAAGCCAAATACTTGTGTGGCTGAAGCATACTTAGTGGTGAAGGTGCTAAGGGACATGGATGAGAGAAGTTTAGGTCAATGTACACTACGACAGAGTGGTTGCCATGCTCAAATACAAGCTCATCAGGCAGGTTTACCTAAGGACCCAACCCCCAGCAGGCATCCAGAACAGAATATCTTGGATTTGGTGGACCTCGGCAATGCCTGTGTGGAGACAGAGGACCAGAGAGCCCAGCTACTGGAGTTGATAGATTGTAATCGTGATGTGTGCTCCAAGCATGCTTTGGATTATGGGCACACAAGGACTTTTGAACATGCAATGCCATTAGTGGACCACAGGCCTTTCCGGCTTCCATACAGGAAGATAGCCCTCCTTACTTCCTGATACTGGGAAGGGGGTATCATTGAAATGGAAGAAGCTGGTATAATACGGCCAAGTTAAAGTCCTTACGCATCACCTATTATGGTGGTGAAAAAGAAAGATGGGACCCTGAGAATTTATGTGGACTACAGGAAATTAAACTCCTGCTCTATTTGGGATTCTTTCCCCTTAGGGTGGAGGATGCCCTCGAAGCCTTGGGGCAAGCCTCAACACTCAGTTTGACATCAGGGTACTGGAAGGTTGATGTGGCAGAGGCTGATAAACACAAAACAGCTGTTAACACTCCTATGGGGCTCTATGAGGCTGAATGATTAATTTTGATCTTCAGAATGCACCTTCATCATTCCAAAGGTTGATAACTTGCTATTTAGGGGACCTAAACTTTGAAAGTCTTTTAATCTACTTAGATGACAAGATAATCTTTACCAGAACATTTGATGAGCATGTTGAGAGGCTACAGGTGGTTTTTGACAGGCTGTGCCATCATGGTCTCAAGCTAGAGCCACAAAAATGTCACCTGATGAAGACAAAAGTGAAGTATGTTAGGCATGTAATATCAGCAAAAGGCATTCAGGTGGACCCGGAAAAGATTAATAAGGTGATAGACTGGAAGAGGCTCTCAAATCGGAAAGAACCCTTGCAGTTCCTGGGCTTTGCAGGTTATTACTGTCATTTCATTGATGGGTATGCCTCAATAGCTGTACCACTATAGCGCCTGACTTCTGGAGATCCTAGAAGGAAGAAGAGGAGTGTGAAGGGTCAGGGGAACATGGAGGTGCCATTCTGTTGGACAGAGGACTGTGACAACGCTTTCCAGACATCGAAGGCAAGACTCACCTCAGCCCCAGTGCTGGGGTACCCAGACTGCAGCACACCATTCATCCTCCAGACAGATGCTTCCTTAGAAAGACTTGGTGCAGTACTAGCCCAAATTCAGGGTGGGCAGGAGCAAGTGATTGCTTATGTCAGTCGGGGCTTGAGCCCTGCTGAGACATGATACCTTGCCCATAAGCTGGAATTCCTAGTGCTCAAGTGGCTCGTCACAGAAAAATTCTATGAGCCCTTGTATGGACATCACTTCTCTGTCCTTACAGACAACAACCCACTGAAGTACTGAAGAACCTTAACTAAGTTAGATGTAACAGGATAGCAGTGGGTAGCACAGCTCTCCACTTTCGACTTTGACATCATGTATCGGCAGGGGAAGTGCAATATTAATGCAGATGCTCTATCACGGATGTCGAATAGTAAGGTTACAAATGCTCTATACACCTGTATGCAGCAGGTGGGCCCACCTCAGGAAGGAGTGGAGGTTGGCAAAGGCAGCGGTGATACCTCCCAAGAACTGATGCCCAAGCAGGAAGACCCAGGTTATGTGTAGACAACCCATCAGCAAAGGAAGATTGGTTCATGGGAGTTGGTAGTGACGCTCTCCCAAGCTTTGTCAAAGCAAGACATCAGGGAAGCCCAGAAAGCTGATCTGGCAATTGGAAGAGTTTAATATTTCAGATGAAAGGGCACCAGGCCTAGACGCAGTGAAAGACAGCAAGAGAATGCACTGGAACGGCTCCTTTTTAATTAGTGGTTAAGGAAGATCTGTTTAGGAGAGTTAAGGATTGCCAGACAGGCTCCTTTGATTAACTAGTGCTACCAGCTAAGTTCCACTGCTATGTCAAATCAACACTGCATGATGCATGACTCAGCACACTTTGGCATGGAATGCACATTTGCTTTGGTCAGGGAGAGATTGGGTCTGCGGGCCCCACTGGTCAGCATTCACACTAGTGCCCCTTTGGAGCTTGTCTGTGTTGATTTCCTAACCTTAGAGAAATCTAAGGGTGGATTTGAAAATGTCTTGGTGGTGACAGACCATTTCTCACACTTTGCACAGGCCTACCCAACCAAAGACCAAAAGGCGGGACCTGTGGTAAAGGTATTGTGGAGGAATTTCTTTTGTCAATTTGGATTCCCTGCAAGGCTGCATGTAGATCAGGGATGCAACTTTGAGAGTATGGTGGTTGAAATGCTGTGCAGGTTGACAGTTACAGTGAAGACGCATCCCTATCACCCTCAGGGGAATGGGATCACTGAGAGGTTTAATCATACTCTAATGAATATGCTTGGTACACTGCTCCCCCAATGGAAAGCAGGCTGGCATGAACATGTCAACGCCATGATGCACACATACAACTGCACACGCCATGACTCGACAGGTTATGCTCCATATTTTTTGATGCTTGGCAGGCACCCACAGTTTCCGATTGACCTGGTGTTCAGATTGTTAGAGGACACAGAGGCAGGCGAGCATTCTGAGTATTCTAATATGCTGCATGACTCTCTCAACCATGCTTACAAGCAGGCTAGCCTCTGTTCCAAGCACTCCAAAGATATGCAGAAAAAGCAGTATGACCATAAACCAGGTGTTTGCTCCAGGGGAACGTGTCACACTGACACCAGACAGAAGCTGGGTGACTGATGGGAGTCGCAGCCCTACCTTGTGGTGAAGAAGAAGACAGGGATACCTGTGTATGTGCTTCAGACAGAAGATGGTGAAAAAGAAAGGGTAGTTCATGAAAACCTCTTAATGCAGTGCATGTTCTATCCATTGGAGCATCAGGACACCCTGCAAACCAGGGAGGAGCAAGAGGTCATGAGTCTTAGTGAGAATATGGACGAGGATGCTTTGGGAGAAGAGGTATCCCCTCAGGTCAGGGTGGAGGAGACAGGGAGTGAATCCTTGGGGAGCCCTCGCGTGGAAGAAGAGTAGGCACCAAGGGACCAGCTGCAATGCCAGTGACCACTAAAGATGATGAGGGCAGAACCATCCCTCCTAGGAACTCCCAAGGAAAATGGTGCCCTCCAAAACGACTGTCCTTGTGCTGGCTATGACCTTTATGTCATAAAACAAGGTCATAAAAAGGACACACCCACCATAAATCAGGGTCATGACCTGACCTCTTGACCTTTAGGTCATAAATTAGACCCAGTAGAAGAGAAGATCAAAAGAGGAAGACTGGTTTGGCTGCTAGCTAGGGAAAAAAGACGTTAGACTACATGCACTTCCCATACACTAGGTCAGAAAGACCCACACCTGAATTGGTAATAGGGCTCAAAAATATTGGTTGTGTAGATGGTGGGGTTGCCATCAATCGAAGAGGGGGTGGATATAGGGTGTAGTTTGACGCCAGGCTGCTAGTGGGTGCCCATCTCAGTTAGGTGGTTAGGAAGGGGTACTGAGCAGGAAGAATAGCTCAGTGTCCTTTCCTTTTTGCTGTTGGAAAGGTAGGCACCTGCAAGCAGCATGCTTCTAAAACAAAATGTTAGTTATGTTTGTCTAGTTACGGTTAAAAGCACTTTAATATGATTGTAATACAGTCCTGAGTTGAATGTGCAAAGCCTGTTATTGTTTCATATATGTTTGTTGTAAACTTTGTAATGTTAAATCCCTTTTGGGTTCAGAACACGCACTCAGCTCATGTTCTAAAACGATAGTTTTGTAAATGAGTGTCCATTTCTTTTCACTGTTGGAAAGAGTGCGAAAGTGAAGTTTGAAATAAACCGCTATGCCAGTGAAGGGCTGTACACATGAACCGCCTTTGGTCTTCAGGTCGTCTCCATGAAAAAGCCCCGGCTGCTTGCCATCCACGTATCACCCAGGTCATAAAACAAGTCACAGACATGCCTGGACATGTAGGAGACATGTCCAAACATGATATTGCGCAGATGGAGGGGGGCCAGAAGTCTTCACACACCCCTTCCTGCATTCCTATCGCCAATATTTAGACAACTGGTCTAAACAACATAGAAGAATGTGCTTTTCTTGCAACCTTACCACATTCCAACATAAATATCACGTTTACCACATAAGCTTTTTCCATTAGTAACCTTTAAGGTCACCTGACATCATAACATAAACCCATAAATCAGGACTGTGACCTGCCATATTGATCTTTATGTCATAAAACAAGGTCATAAAAAGGACACACCCACCATAAATCAGGGTCATGACCTGACCTCTTGACCTTTAGGTCATAAATTAGACACGCCCCCTTGACTTTACAGGTCATGACTTGATCTCTTGACCTTTAGGTCATAAATCCTTCTGACATAATGTGTCTTATCTACCTGTCTTTGAATCTACGCCATGAAGAATTAAGGCAATTAATAAAGGGGGCCCAACCTGGTACTACCTGGTACTGTCACCTAATGACACAGCTGGTGAGTACATATTTTTGATACATCAATGAAATTCTTTGCATCTGGTCTAACGTTTGGTGAAATGTTATTTTTCCACAAACCCTGAAACAGTGACTAAGTTTTTTTGTGTAGATGTACACAGACACAGTGAAATATGTTTTCCCCTATATTTCTTGTTTCTTTGTACTGACCCAGTCACAAAGAAACACAAGTCCATTGACATTTTTGCTTGATAAAGCAGCTTGCTTTTTCTGTTCAACATGAATAATGAAAACCTCCCACAAGGTACAGATGAGGCAGGTGTTTCCAGCTACTTGTGTCTTCCCATTTTAATGCCACTGATATTGCCAGCATCAACTGTGAGTTTTGATATGATATATAAATGATATTTGTGGGTTGATGTACTTTGGTGGTAGGCAAAGCCATCCTGGCATTTATAGCAAATATGCTTTTAATAAATGAATCATCTGGAAAGGATTTATATATTTGCCCTTCAATAGATCAGGGGCAACTTTCACTGTCTTTCAGTCATAAAATGCACTATACAAGCAACTAGGCTTCGCTTAAGCAAAAACTAATGAATGGTAAAAAGGGTCAAACCAGAATGTATTGGTGCATTATTAACGTTTAAGTGGAAGTGTTAAGGTGGAGTGAGCTGGTAGGGATGACTGTGTTGTGCACTCAGATTTCAGCTTTGGCATGTATGCAGAAATCACTAGCTTATGGCTTTGGACTTGATATAAAGGGTTTAATTTTAAGAATGGCAGTTCAGCCAGCTTTGAGTGGCCTGGCCTTCCCCTCCAGTTTCATCTACACGTACAGACCACTTGGCACTCACTGATGAGTGCCTCAAACTCATCAGTGACAAACAGAAGCTTGCCCAGGTGTTGTATATACTGAGAGTGTTGCCAGTGAATTTCAGGAAATGCTATATTTTTGCTCCCTGTAGGCACCACATAGCTCTCCATTCCTACAAACATTTTTACTCTGGCCACCTTTCTTGACTTGACGGGTATAAGGAGCCAGGACAAAACAGGAGGTGTGGAACTTCACAGGGTTACCCAGCTAAGCATTGTTATATACATAAATTTCTAGCACTAAATTCAAGTAACATTAGTGGTTAACTCTGGTATGAGATTCAGGAAAAGGATAAGAAGCATAGAATCACAAAATTCCAGATACACTCTAGTTTTGGAAGAATGGTGTACTTTCATTCAACTCATGAGCTAGAAAGATGAGTTTGTGAGCATCTGGGATACAAGGTGAGCACTTTCATCTGTCAGTCGATGTGCTCAGCAGTCAGAAATTGAGAGAACTGGTGAGTCACACAGGGGACTGTTTCTGTAGCAAGAATGCAGCAGCCTCAAGTTTAAATGCAATTTGCCTGTTTACCTCCAATAAACAGCAAATATCTCTAGAATCTGCTTTCAGTTACGTATAAAGCAGATGGAAGCTACTTTTTTATGGGACTGAACAGACTTACAGTGTAGGATACTATATAGGGTTAAACATCATCTAATTTTTCATCTACCTGTTACTCCTTCTTAGATTTTTCACCTTGAGACTAAACACTTGCATCCCCTCTCCATTGTGTATGCTGTTAGCCAACCAACATGACATGCCTGGACAGCTCTTCACTTAAAATCACTTGCAGTCCACGGTGTAAGGGTAAGCCACCCCCTGGCCCAACGTAGGAATTCAAGTGGACAGCCGAAGGTATAAATGCCTGGAGGTCCTTCCATGCATGTCTGGAAAGTGCTTAAAACCTTAGTTAAGTTGAATATAAAGTAAACGTATTTTAATCTGACTCGACATAATTTGCTTATTGATTTATAATGCTGTAGCCTTCATCGCTAATAAATTTAGGTTGGTTCTGATAAT
Organism: Gymnarchus niloticus; assembly: GCA_009936485.2. Lineage (NCBI taxonomy): Eukaryota > Metazoa > Chordata > Actinopteri > Osteoglossiformes > Gymnarchidae > Gymnarchus > Gymnarchus niloticus. Next base: position 5,335 of record JAACJT020000640.1, on the reverse strand, counting down.
ATCAGTTACTCTTGCTTCCAGGCATAGGTATCATTCAGGGCTTTGCTCCTGGCCAGGTTGAGCAAAGCCCAGTGCAATATGGAACCAGGCAGATGGTTCAGGGACTGGGTGATAACTACGAACTTGACATACTCAGTATGTTTGAATCTATCCAGCTCAGGGACCACTAGGTTTGGTATAACTGGTTGGTCACATTGGCTCTGGGTCAGTCTATTGCATTGCCCAGTTGAGGGACCGATGCAATTTGTCCTAATAACGCAATAACTACGTACTAGCATGCGTAATTATCCCGGCTCAGGAATTGCTACAGTATGTCTTATCGATCCAACTCAGAGGCTAGGTTCCATTGGTAGCATGTTTGACTATAATGACATGTATGACGAATTTCGCCAACTCAGAGGCTCATGAGAATTATCAGCAGGTTTGCCCGATACAGCTCAGGGACTGTTTAGGTGCGGTATATCTGGTTGATCTTCAACTCAGAGGTTGTGTGCCAGTTATGTCTGTGCAATACAGTATAGCTACTTAGAGCCAGTTTAACCATCTAATCCTGGTCAGAAATTGCAAGAACACCACCACGAAGAACTCAGCAGAGCTAACGATTTCAGACAGACAAGAATTAAGCAGAACACAATTTATTTACTGGGTAGGCATGACGTAAATTAATTCCAATTTAGACAAGACAGGGATCAAACTACATGGCCAGACAAGTATCTAAAATGATTTGTCATTTGTCAAACGTACAAATGATCACAGATTATGCAACAATGCAAAAGGCAAAATGGGACATACCCAACAGAAGATACATACAGTAAAGCGGAAAAGGGATCTGGCTGCAGATATTAATGTGCAGAGCTGTATGGGAGTCCTGACTACAGGAAAACTCCATTATGGCTACACGTAAAATGTAGGCTAAGCCCATGTTTTACATGGGAGGTTCTGAATACAGAAGCCCCCCGTCTCTATTGTTTAGCTCCCTTAAATATCAGACCAAGTGATGTGTTATCATTTGAATGATCCAATCATTGGTCAAATGACCATAGGACACATGGTATTCGAATCCTGAGTTTGGAAACTTTAACGACAGGTAGCTGTGTGTCTTTGATATTCCTGGGGACTGAGCCTTGTGATAAGGACAGGATTTCTTCTAAAGTTCTATGTCTTTAAAATGATGCAACATACTGTTTTTGAACTGAGACCATTCAAACGAGACAAAACATGAGTATACACATAGCTTTCTTTTACAGTTAATGTACAAGCATCCTGTATGAGTTTTGTGTGTCCTGAGTTAGGGGAAGGGTGAGCAGGATGGGTCACTCTGTGGGGGTCTGTCCTGTGGGTCATCTCCTTCTTCGTGAGTATGGGAAGTGAGGGGCAGGAGGTGTCTCCAGTAGGGTGTCAATATGTAGGTCATTTCCCCTTCCATGAAGTGGGGGCCTGACCGATGTGTGCATGTGAATTCAGTCACCCTGGAGCCGACTTAACTGTCTCCTCCCTGGGGGGCAACAGGGCCAGTGTGTCCACAAACTTATAATGGGTACTGCAAGTAGGTGATGCAAGGCAACAAGGGAGAGCAAACCAGTCAATAAACTTCAAACCCAGATGCCCCTGGTGCAAGATATGCCTTGCTTCTAAAGGGGATGCTGCAGCTCAGAATCAAGGCTTGGACACATACCACATACATCCAAGAAACACCAACCACTAGCATTGGGTAGGCTGTGCCATCTTTGTCCCAAAAATAAAGTCTTCACATGAGGAGTGATATTAAGAATAGATTTATCAAAACTAAAATGATTAAGGGCACAGAAACCGATTGCAGTAATCATATGCAGCTTGCAATTACAGTCTTCAGACTTCAGGGTATTAGAAGCTCTTCTGGTTTGAAGTCATGCCCACAGTCCATAGAAGATAGAAAAAAGAAAGAGGGAGTTGTGAACATAGTGACAAAATACACCTTGGAAGCAGAGACCTAAGCTTACTCGTGGCACATCAGCATTGGTGCTTACGTCCCATTACTACACCCTGTTGGGTCTGAATGGTTTATGTTTGTGGGCACCAATACATTAGCAAAACACATTTTACTTGGGAATAAAGTACAACCACCTAGTTCAAAGATGACTCACTGTAAAAAAAAAAAAAAAAAAAAAATTGAGTTCTGTTTCCTTTTACTGTATCATTAAAGTAGGTCAGCTGGTAGGGCAGCAGTAACTGTGAGAAAACAAAGGGCAGCTGGTGCCTCAGTGTACGAAAGAGGTCTGTCTTCCCAAGGCTGTGTCCTGTTAGGACTAGCAATGCCTCTCAGAGAAGTATAAAAGTTGAGCTGGCAGACTGACAACTCCACTACATACATCTGGGTCAGTGAGTCAAGTGAGGTTTCTATGTGGGAGTTTAGAAATAGAGCACTTTTAATCTCAAACACATAAAGCACATTGTAAATACTATTCTCATACATATACAAACATATCTTAAATGGACTGTGGTCTCAAATATCCAGTCTACTCAAAAGAGTGCACCTGTAGGCTCCAAGTTTAGAAAATGACATCACTTCATCACTTGAGAGTAGACGAAGGCTTTCTTGGGGAACTCGCCCATTTGTCGTTTTCTCTCACAGGGACCTCTTACCCGTAATGCGTGATCACACAAGTAACTAAGAAATAAAAACTGAGGGGACTAAAAAGTCAGGCTAAATGTTTGTTGGGTGGCCCATTGTAAAGTTCAAGGTCAGAGATGCATTATTTCACTGGGGTGGTGTGTAGCTCAGTGGAAACCTGAATCGTGTAGCCAACAGAATATCACTATTGGACCCTTGAATGAGGCCCTTAATCCCAATTACTCCAGGATGCTGGCTTGGCTAGCTCTCTGATCACAAGCTTGTTCTTGCACATTGCTTATTTGCATGAATGCAAAAAACCTGGTGAAACTGTTTCTGTGGGTGCTTTGAAAGAAAGGACCCTTGAGGCATGGCGGTGCGGTGCTCATGAGAAAGTGTTTGAACACTAACAGAAAAAGTTGCACCAGCCCTGGGGGGGGAGGGGGGGTGTCTTTGCCTGGAATTACTTGTGATGTTCTATAACAGCTCAGTATTTACATTACATACAAATTCAAATGTTAATAAGCCTCTTCATTTCCATCCTGCTCACAAGCATTTCAATCAACAAAATATATAAAGAAATATGCAACCTGACCATCAGATAAAAATGCAACAAATCTAACAATCATTGACTCAGATGGAGAACAAATGTTTACTTAACCCAGAAGGACAAAATGTAAGGCTGATACTCATTTGTGCTAGTATCCCTCAGAGGCATGGGCCTGATGTGCTGGTATCTCCAAAAACCATTTGATACACCACTACTTTTCTTACTCAAATTCAGGGCTCCTCATGGGATGGGGGAAACCAAAATGCATTATTTTAATGATCTCATGACTAAGTCAGTTGTTATTTACTGAGCTGAAATGTTTGACTCCCTTTTCAGGATAATGATACAACTCACCATTATGTTAGGTCATAGGTTACAGTGTTGTGACAAATATATGATCATATTGCAGACAGTCTGAGCAACATCACCTTTTTCTTTTATACTGTATAAAAGGCCCTCAGACTCCTGGGATTTGGACAGAACCTTTAGTATCTAGTTACCTTTGTTGCCTTGGTTCGGAATACTAAGCATGATCTCCTTAGCTAGTTTGATGTATAGCCATAAACAGATTCTCATCACCTTGATGATGGGATCTTAAAAGTATCATCATCATCATCATCATCATCATCATCTGCTTTTGGCTGCTCCCGTTAGGGGTCTCCACAGCAGACTAACAGTCTCCATCTCCTCCTGTCCTCCACTCTGTCACACCAACCACCTGTATATCCTCTCTCACCACATCCATAAACCTCTTTGGCCTTCATCTTTTCCTCTTGCCTGGCAGCACCATCCTCAGGATCCTTCTCCCAATATATCCAGCATCTCTCATCTGCACGTCCAAACCGACGCAACCTCGCCTCTCTGGCTTTGTCTCCAAACCGTCCAACCGGAACCGACCCTATAATATACTCATTGCTAATCCTGTCCATCCTTGTCACACCCAGTGCAAATCTTAACATCTTTAACTCTGCCACCTCCAGCTCTGCCTCCTGTCTTTTCATCAGTGCCACTGTCTCCAGCCCATATAACATAGCTGATCTCACTACCATCTTGTAGACCTTCCCTTTCACTCCTACTGGTACCTGTCACAAATCACTCCTGACACTCTTCTGCACCCACTCCACCCTGCCTGCACTCTCCCCTTCACCTCTTTTCCACACTCCCCGTTGCTCTGAACTGTTGACCCCAAATATTTGAACTCATCCACCTTGGCTAACTCTACTCCCTGCATCCTCACCATTCTGCTGTCCTCCCTCTCATTCACACACATGTATTCTGTCTACTGACCTTCATTCCTCTTCTCTCTAGAGCATACCTCCACTCCTCCAGGGTCTCCTCAACCTGCTCCCTGTCTCACTACAGATCACAATGTCATCCGTAAACATCATAGTCCATGGGGGCTCCTGTTTGATGTCGTCTGTCAACCTGTCCATCACCATTGCAAATAAGGGCTCAGAGCTGATCCTTGATGTAATCCCACCTCTGCCTTAAACGCATCCGTCACTCCTACCACAGACCTCACCACTGTCACACTGCCCTCGTACATATCCTGTACCATTCTTACATACTTCTCTGCCACTCCAGACTTCCTCATACAATACCACAACTCCTCTCTAGGCACCCTGTCATATGCTTTCTCAAAGTCCACAAAGACACAATGCAACTCCTGACCTTCTCTATACTTCTCCATCAACACCCTCAGAGCAAACATCACATCTGTAGTGCTCTTTCCTGTAGTGCTCACTAATCATCACCTCCCTTCTTAACCTAGCTTCTAGTACTCTTTCCCATAACTTCATGCTGTGGCTAATCAATTTTATCCATGTAGGTACTACAGTTCTACACATCACCCTTGTTCTTAATTTGGTACCACTCCACTCCTCAGGTATCCTTTTGCATTCCAAGATTGTGCCAAACAATCTGGTTAGAAACTCCACTGCCATTTCTCCTAAGCACCTCCACAAGTATGTCATCTGGAGCAGCAGCTTTTCCATTCTTCATCCTCTTTATAGCTATCCTTACTTCCTCCTTGTTAATACGTTGCACTTTCTGATTCACTATTCCCACATCATCCAGCTTTCTCTCTCTCATTCTCTTCATCAGCCCCACAAAGTACTTTTTCCATCTGCTCAACACACTCTCCTCGCTTGTGAGTACGTTCCCATCCTTATCCTTTATCACCCTAACCTGCTGCA
>JAACJT020000639.1:0-18499 GCA_009936485.2 Gymnarchus niloticus | reverse complement strand
AAATCACGAATAATACGGCCTGGGTCTCCGCGGAGGAGCACAGAAGGTGTTGAATAGGAGACATCTTGTAAGGTAATCAGCAAACAGACAGAGAGGATCCCCTCAGCAGGGCAAACAGACGCCATGCAGAGCAAATAAACCCAGAGCGGTCCAGAAGGAGGTACCACACCGATTGGGCCACGGAGGGCGATGGTGCAGGAGTCTCGTACTTCATGTCATAGCGCCACAGTATGGTCGAGGGAGTGAAGTTATAGATACTGGTGAAAGATAAAGGAGGGCAGCTTGTTTTCGCATCAGTAGCTGGGATGAGACAGCAAAACATGACTGGTGGGCAGAATGGCGGTTCCCAAAACTCATCACCTGGCAGGATGGGCAGATATGCAGGATGGCCTGAAAGACACGATTACAAAGACTTATCCCCCCACCCCTGTGCAGAATCTGCAGAAACTCATCTGCTGGCTAACTATCATCCAATGACCCCTCATTCTCCATGCCACATGGCAGTAGCTCCTTATCCAGCTGCAACAGGAGTGGCTTACTCTAAAATTATGCTCATTTCCTGTCTGACCCATAGGACCCCCCAATACAGAATCATAGTGGGCATATCCTACGGCATGTTTATCACTCTCCATGGTGCTGCCCCACCCATGGCTTAGTCATATTTGGCTGAAAAATCAGGTGCAGTCATAGCTCCTTTCTGAGGGTCTGGCCAATGCTCTCATACAAGCTTTCACTGGCCTGGGGATTCAAACTTAACACCAGCTGAGCTACTATTATATCTGAACTTGGACCTGTGTGTCGTATACGTTGCACACACCAAACGATACAAATTATTTCAGTCAAATTACATACTCCTCATGCTTTAGGTACTAATTGGTCACTGAGAAACTTGTAAATGTGTCAGGTGCCGTTTTTAACAAAGACAAGGTATGAAAATGGAAGGGCGCCACCTAGAGGTTCAGATGTTTGTAATGAAAAAGTAAAAATCTGTGAATCTCAGGAGAGTTATTACCCCTCAGTGGTCTGCCCTTTAAACTTTGCTTCTCTATATGATAATTCGCCACTAATACCTGTGAAAATAAAGAAGCAAATATCCTTAAATTACCGGTTTTCAACTGGGAGCAAGCACTGAGGAAGGTGAATGTGAAATAGCATGAATAAGTAAAAACAAACAAGGCTCTAAGATGTGTAAAACTACTCTGTGCAATGACCGCAGGGGTGCCGTAAGTGGGGGGAGGGTGTTGGGGCTATGCCAAGGTCCCCAATATGGAAAAAGGCCCAGGAACATGGCAACAGTCTAGGGGTGGGAGCCCATGGGGTGCTTTTGTTAGGGTCCCCAGGATTTATAGCCTCACCCCTGCCTGCCCTCTCCGGTCCTGGTGCAGTGTCAGAACCACAGACGTTCAAGGACCATCCAGCGTCGTTATCTACCCATTTGTTTGTGTCTGTTAAGTGTAGTGAATGACAGAAGACAGAATAACATCCTTTTTGAGTTAAAACTGTTGTCATAGTACCAGCAGATGAGAGTGGCGAAAATGACTGATGCAAATGATTTGTAGAGCATGTCTTGTGGGATGCCAAGAGTGAGGAGATTGGAGAGACGGTGGCAGGGCCTGTAAAAGACTGGATCACCAGCGGGAATGGACTTAAAACCCCCTCCCCTTCTATAACCGAGTACTTCTACCCACATTCTGCTCATTTATATTCCGCATGCATAACTAAACAGACATAACTAACACCCTAAGTACTCTCCCTCTAAGTATTTTATATTGTCATATTGTTAAGCCTGGGGGGCACAATGGCTCAGTGGGTAGCACTGATGCCTGATACCTCCAGATTTGGGGAGTTTAAATCCCACCTCTGCAAGTGTGTATGGAGTTTGCATGATCTGTCTGTGTTCCTCCTAAAGGGATGAAGATAAGCAAATTGGCATTGCTCATATTGGGTGTGAGAGAAAGAGAGAGCGCTCCAGACCCTCTCTAGATACTGTACCAATAAGTGATTGGCAGATTTATAGACAAATAGATGCTATTAATTATACAGCATAATATGTGAACTATACAACATTCCTGCAGTTTCAGTGGGAAGTCATCCATACTCATTAGGCAAAAAGCACTGAGTTAGTTACTTACACATAACTGCCACTCCCAGGAGGAGACCTTCTGTTGACCCTCCGAGGGAGGTGCTTGACATTGAACTTGTGAAAAAGCGTTTGTGTGTTTGTATGGGTAGGAAGCAGAGGAGGTGCTTAAAGAAAGCAGGTGAAAAGAGCCCAGCATCAAACACTGGAGCTTCAATGGCATTATTTTCCAAACAAGTCTCTGCAAATCCAGCTGAGCGGGACAAGAATAGCAACTGCAACAGATTCAGTGCAGTTCAGTACAGACGCAAATTTCAGCTTTTAACTTTAAAAGCCTGAGGTGGGCTGTATAAAAACTGAATTGTGCTGTGGTTAACTTCCTACAATGCTGACTTTGAAGAGGGATTGCAGGGTGAGATGAAAACAGGACGGAACCTGGGACTGTTCCTGAGGGACCTCTCCACCCCGTCCAGTCGGTCTCACTCGACCATCATGACAAGCCAACTCCTGCACTTGGGAAACCAAAGCGACTTCTTCCAAGACCAGAAAAACAAGCCTTGCTCATAATTTAACAGCAGCCAAAACAATTTGCAGACATTCCTGTGAAACTCAAAAACATGGAACCACAAGACTTAGAATAGCTCCCCTGACTTGGAGAAAATTTTTCCACGACTGTGGCCGAGTTTCACGCAGATGTGCTTTGCGTCTGGGTAATGGTTATGGAAAGGTGCCAGGACTCTCCACTTTCGCATTTCGTGTTTCATTTCACAAGGTCTTGATGTTTCCTCGTCATGCTGTGCTATGACAGATTAAACCATAGCTTTTGTACAGCATGAATGTAAAATCCAGTAAAAAGCTCCAGGGCCTTCTACAGGAAACATATCACAAGACTTTCCCATCATTACTCAAGGATACAACAGCAGAACCCTCCTCTAGAGGCTTTGGTTGTAGATCCAAGTCTTTAACTGCTGTGTGACTTACTGAAACCTCATGGACAAAGACCTGCTGTAGAAGAAACATTCTGTTTTAACACCATGGAGCCACTTGTTGTCACTGGGGAAGCCCTATATGCACATCTCATGTCTGTCTTAGTTCTGATTTCACAGAGCGCATGACCTCACTTCTAGCTCACAGCTTCCAGTCCTCTGAGGGATCCATGCAGGAACACTACAGTACTTAAAGAACGTATAGTCTGACAGGACCAAAAGTATATTTTGAGGATGTCTGGAGAGTAATCAGAACTAATGGTGAATGATTTTGCTGAGAAACATCTGGCTGAGAAGAGGAGAGATTTCATATATGAAAAAAGCAAAGCCATGAGTCGCAAATATGGTTTTGTGATAATAATTAGGCTGGAAAATTGAGTCAGACCTCTGAGCTCCTCCCTGGCACTGAAAAACTAATTATTGACAGTGCTCTGATGGGCTCTCGTGAGATTATTTCTCAGTAAGGAGGGATTAACCACATCGGTGTTCCCTTTACTCTGTCGTCAAACCCAGAACAGAGACATGAGATGTGACACGGCTTTGAAAAAGGCTGGAAATCACATTGCAGCTGAGATGATGGAAGGCAGGCCACCATGGCTGAAGAGGGACTTGGTCGATAGCTGTCAGGATGAAGGGAGGAGGGCAGGCTTTAGCTGAGCACGGTGGGGAGCCGCTGCAGCAAGGGGGGGTGGACCAGGGTGCTTTTTAAATAATTAGTGTTTGCATAGCTGTTAGGGGTGTAGGGGGTCTGGGAATGGTTCATTGCCCCCAAAGCAAATGGGAACACCCCTGAGCCGGCCTGTTCAGGAAGTCGGACCTTTTGTCAAAGTTCAGTTTTGCATATGGGTTATTCTGTCATTCTCTGGGGTTTACAGAGCCCTCCTGTCCCACGTACTTGAACAGACACACACACAGAGCTCTCTCTCTCTTTGCAGGCTTGTCATCTTAGCTCTGTTATTTTAACCTCCACGCTGGCATACAGCTCAAGCAGCTGGGACCAGATCACCTTCACGGCATGACGAAGGACAACATTACTCACGCCGAAGGTCAAGGCCCCAGAGGCATGGCTGCCCGCGCTCGCACTGAAGGAGAATGGGGCGTGATCACTCAGGGAAGGAGCAGCTCCTTAGATATACAACCTGTTGAATCTTAAAATTCGAATGAGGTGAAAATGGGCTACATAACCCTTTGTGCGATATGATTGGTGGCATTTTTATCACGGCTGATGTGTTTCTGGCGCAGTGCCCTGTGGAGAAAGTCTGTAACTTCGGCAGGAGTCAGGTCAAAAATCGATGTAGTAACATTCTACAATGTGATCTGTTTTTCAGTTTACCTTCATGTCACTGTCAATGAAAAACAGCCAAGCAGCACAATTCCCACAATACCCTGTTAACAAACTGAAGAGCTTTTTATTCATTGGCCATTCCTAGGATACTGACACATCTCTGCCTGCCCGTGAGAAGTGGAGCCGTGGAAGAGGCACTGTCTTCTTCTCAGGGACCTTGCATCCAAACACTGTCCTCCAGGGCTCCCTCCTGCATGGTACAGATTCTGGGATATTAGATGTCTGAGAATATGGTCAAAATGATTCCCCGAGGGAACAAGGAACGCATTTCATCTGATCGAGTCTTGAGTGGCCATGAAACGTAAAGGGACTCAAATTACCTTTGGCTGTAAAAATAAATCAGAAATCAAATAAATCAAAGGGGAAAACAGTGAGAAAGTTATTATTCGCGCCAGGTTTCATGGAAACACCTGGCTGCCTTCGTTTTCTCAGAACATGCTGGGAGAGACATTAATGTTCCCCTGACAGATCCTGTCCCACGCAGCAAGGAGCAATGTGATTGCCAGCTACATTTTGATGCAATGTTTCCCCACCTTCAGCTGCAGGCATGCAGTCAAGCACAGTTTGCACCTTAGACCGCTTCCATGTTGCATCCGCTCCCTTTGGTACTTGCCGGAATGTTCACCAAGGTTGCCGGGGGTACATGCATACAAACCCCTTCCTGCTGAGCCGGTTATATGCTTCAGGAGCCGTCTTGCTGGCCAGAACTGTTCTCCAGCCTTAGTGTGAAATCTCTAACATTGCTGCCTGGAGTCCCCAGGGGTTAATCTCCATCCTGGTGCACATGGATATGATATGGGAAGATGAGCTTGACAGTAACAGGCAGTGGTTAGCGGGCAGCATCTGACAAACAGCGGTTAATCGCTGTCAGTTAATGGATAGCGATTAACAGGCTGAGGGTTGTCAGATGGGCCCCTGATTTATAGTCCAAGCAGGCGGGCAGTGTTTGCAATGAGGGGGTTCCCATGACGATCATACCCAGTGCCTACGCTGCTGTCCGCCCCAAAGACAAAAGTGTACCATGTTTTGTGAGCAGACACCATATTATTTTGCAGCACATGTTAACAGGTTTTTTGTTCATAAGCAGAAATAATTAGCTCTATCATGCAGTCACCATTTGCTGAGGAGCCTCGCTGTTTGTTGACAATTTGTTTGCTGACAGACAGAGATAAATTATGGATGGGGGAGTTACCATGTGTCTTTATTTCAGGTGCCGTGCACAGCTGCTGTACATCCTCATTTCAAACTGTTGACTCGCATAATCGTCTGGGTGGCTGATTCAGAATAACAGGCCCGCTGATATCTTTCTCTATATAGAGGACTCGGGTCGTACCATAATGGGTCTCGGGAGTGTCTGGCTGACCCACGCTTGCGTTTCCTTGCACTTTCAAGGTCCTCTTCCGGGGGTCACGGCTCAGCGTACCCCCCCTTGAGGAGGCATCACTTTGACTCAACACACATAAACCATATTAACCCCAACCTGGCTGTTGCCCCCCCCCCTTCCTAACAGGGTGTTAAATGGCTTTTTTTAATGCTTCAGAAGAAATGCATCTTTGAACTTCAGAGACAGAGAGAGAGACAGACAGAGAGAAAGCTGTCTTTGCCGCCTCACTTTGAAGCTAACTGATAGTGGTTTATCCTGCTGTGCTGCGCAAATTAAAAATGTAAATCTGAGATTTTTAATTTAGATTTGTATAGCGATGTAAGTGCTGTCTTAGCCGAGCAGATGTGCCACGACACACGAAGATGGATGTGCCCTGACAAATTGCTTCTTTCGGATGCATTGAAATCACCGTTGGTGGTCGCCGTACAGCTGGTCATGAGTCGAAGCGTTCTCTGTGAAAGACGTGTTTCGAAGGTCCTGAAGCCATTTCGCTGTTTACCCCACGTTTCTCCGTTTTTTTATCAGGGAGTTGTGATGAGGCATGCATGTGAAATGGATGAGTTTAATGTGCGCGGTTCTTCAGAGCTGGCTCCTGCTGCCTTTTTGTCATGGCGGAGTTAATCCAGACATTATGTAAGATGGGAGCTACCCGAGGAGGTAGATACAGAGAAGTCAGAATCCCATATAAATCCGGTGTGAATAGAAAAAAAATTGCGGTTTTCCCTTTTGACACATAAGCACAGGGCTTTTGCCAGTTTCGGTGTGGGGGTGGGGGTTGGACAGTTCAAGCAGGTACCACAAAGGCCAGGTGTGTGTCTCTCAGAAGCCCAGGCCTGAGGAGGTTTCGCCACAGCTTGAAAAACAGGCTTTGCAGTTTAGCCGCTAGCTTGAAAAAAACGCTTAGCAAACATCCCACCTTGGCACATGCTCTGAGGCTGAGGCAAGACCAAACCTGCCCCTGGAAGCGGGTTTTGGACTGGAGAGAAGGATGGCATTCAGAACACCTGCATGGCAAAACACAAGGAAGACTGTTAAACGGCCTGTGTGTGTTTGTGTGTGCGAGTCACACATGGAAACCATTAGCCTGTCAGAAGCATGTGATTTATTTAGTGATGCTTCGTGCTCCTGGCTTCTGGCCAAGTCGGACTCTCTGCAGTACTGTAAGTCTGCAAACATCATTTCCTATTGTTTTGTGCGTCGCTTGAGAAATACTTCAGCAAGGTGGAAATCTCTCCAGAGTACTTCACTGCATGTCTAATACCATATTGATCACCTGGGCTTCAGCCCTGAAATCTATGAAAGCAATATGGCCCCTAAAATATATTCTGCTCATGCATAAGACATCATCATACTCTGGTGTTCCATAACTTTTCCCCAGAGTTCTTTGATTTAAGGCAAATTTCTTTTGATATATCCCTCTTGCACATGGAAAAGAGATTTTTAAAGGGATCGCAAGTGCCCTTTAATTTCATTACCACAATTGGAGAAGAGGAAGATTGATTCCAAATTCCGCTGTAATATCCTTTATACCTATTACATTCTCCTCTTTAGTGCTGAAGCCAAAATGAATAGCCAAACTCTGGGGGAGTGCTTCACAGCATTAAATGGCAGACCCACACAGCTCCTGTGTGTAAGTATAGTATAATCCACTCGCAGTGCAATGCTTATCATGGAGGTTTTTTACCTCCATTTACTGTGCATACAAAGTTAGATTCTTACTAGTTGCTCTTAACTGAGTGCAAGGAACACATCAACACTTGGACCAACACAGACACCGTCCTGGCAAGATGACATCACCAGACCTGAGTTTGAGGTGTTTGTCTCAGAGTTGGTTGAGAGTGGGATCTCACTTTCCCAAGACAGGCAGCTGCTTTGGCAGTTAATCCAACCTTAACTATTTTCTGTACTAGAAAACGGTGGATATGGAGTTCGAAGCTATGGAAACCCAGCTATTTAACCTGTGCCCTGGTGGCCTGATAAGTTGGTTCTGTGGTTCTTGCTCTGCAAACGAGGTGAACTGCAGACAGCAGGACGATGCTAATGCGTTCCCAGCGGACCATGTGAGTCGCTCTACTGGTGCCAGGTGAAGTCAGGCCAGATCCAAGACCCCCAAGCTCCCGGCGAAGGAAGCGGCCCCTGGGAGAGCACGTTTGCATTGGATAACAAGCCAGGGGGGGACTGACTTCAGTGTACACCTTTCTTCTAATCACGTAAACCTTTCTTCAATCTGTGTAGTTGACCTACCATTCCAGATCGAGCAGCTTTAGGGAAAAGGACATTTCCATATAAAATAATGAAATAAATTTATGTGCACTCATTTGCATTAAATGAATTTAATACATTAAATCAAAAGTGTCCCCACTTTTGTTTCTACTCTCAACTCAGTCTTGGCAAGGTTAAGAGCTGAGGTTTTGAGGGTTGATGAGCGTTAAAAAGTCATCCTTCCCTTGAAATATCCATCCATCCATCCTTACTGCTTATCCAGTGAAGGGCTTTTGTGTCCACGGAAATAGCATTTTTTTCTGTACTTTTTTGTTGACATTATTCTTGTCCATTTCCCATTAGTCCTGAAAAAAGGGGCCCAAATCTTTCATTCTCCACTATTCCCCATCTCACAGCTATGAGGCCAGCTACCACGAATTTCAGCATGACAGCACGCCCGATTTTCTAAGGAAACAGAGGTCTGACCATCACAGGTGCACAACGAGATGAAAATCAAATAGCCGTCAGTTCCAGTGCGTAGGGTACACATGACTTAGCAGTTTTGCTTTGGGTAGAACAGGGAAGCTGCCCGCTCTGCCCGGCTCACCATCTCTGGAAGGAGGCGGCTTGTGAAGCTCATTAAATGAAAGAATGATAAGTCTGACCTGGAAGTTTTGTAGTCACATGAAGTGACACAATGCATCTGCCTCAGTGTGGGGAAGGAAGTGTGGGGTTTAGCATGTATAACCACGACTGTATGGTGAATGTAGTAATAAAAAGCAAATGTGCCAATGCAATGAGTACCTCAGAGCAAACATGTTCATGAAAGAAGGAAATACTTATCAACGATTCAGTAAATAGAGTGAGCCCAACTGCGTCGTGACTGAGGTATTTTTTTAAGTAATTTTATTACTGTACAATAGAGTATTATGGACATCAGAACACCTGGTATCAGTACACATCTGCGTGTGTGTGTGTGCGTATGTGTGTGTGTGTGTGGAAGGTGGTTTTGGGGGCTTCCAAAATTAATATAAATGGAGAGACAGATTATCTTACAGTAAGGCAAGATAAATAGCCACCCTTTTTTTTTTAACTGATCCGCAGATCAAATGCAGCCTTTGGCAGACAGACATTGTTAACGGTCACCAGTGCGTTTGTTTCCGTTGAGGATTCTCATGTTGTCTGGTCTTGTTTTTAAAGTGCCAGCAAAAGCAGGCAGGTGTGTGTGCTGAGTCATTCCAAACAGCTTTTCCCACTGGATTGAGATCTGCACACACTCACTGTCTGCCTCCTCCTCGGCAGAATCCTTGTCAACCCAGCGGATGTTTCCCCAGTATGGGTGTAAGAAATGGCCTTCGGTCTTAGATGCGAAAGCAGAGGCTCTGAAACCGCTGGTTTACCCTGCGCCACAAGTTACTGGCTGCACTAACACACGTCTGGCTGGTTGCTCTCTTACACCCAGCAGCTGTGAAAACTTCAAGCATCAGGTTGACTGCAATTGTGGAGTCACATCTTTAAACATAGAGGAAATGTAATTAGTGACTGACTTAATTAGTATTGAGCTAGGAGGAACACAGGGTGATAATCGGCACATGGTCATATCAAACACAAAAGAACATGGTAGTACCAGCATTGATACCACAATGACAAGCCGGATAATTCACTGCTCACCTTAATTACTTCCTTTACTCACAATAGGATTAGCATACTGTGAGAGATGGTAAACAGACGGTTTCCGTCTTGTATTCCACCCCACTGTATCACACTGCCGACTTTGACACTAAACAATGGATTTCATTTTTGCCCTGCGGACAGGAAGTGGGATGGGGGTTGCCCAGGGACAGGCCCCTACAGGATCTCATCCTCACCACCTGCTGAAGATCCTATTCCCAAAGCCCACATTACATAGCTTAACTCTGTGAGTCAGTACAGCCATCTACTGAGGTCTTCCAGCTGCTCACATGGATCAGACCCATATCCATGGAATGTGGCTTGTTGGTAAAACCGAAATTACAGCTGACTGGCTGGTATAAAACTCAGCACAAGGGGACTGAATTCCCACCCCAGTTTGCTTCCTTTCTGAATGCCACCATCTGTTAAAAATTCATGTCAGAATCGCCTCTAACAACTCTTTATATATCTGTCCCAGTTTCATGTGGATGGTAATGTGGCTCTGTGGGTTAGGTGTCTGTGCCTGTTATTGAAAGGTTTTGCAGCCAGCAAGTGTCCATATGACGGTTGGGCCCTTGAGCATGGCCCTTAACCTGAATTGCTCCAAAGGTGCCGGACACTGGCTGACCCTTTGCACTGACCATCGGCTCTCAACTTGGAGAACAAGATGGGAAAATGCAAAAACTACAAAATTCCCCACAGGGATGAATAAAGTACTGATTATATTCTTCCTGTACTAACTGTTTATAATCATCATGACAGGATTCAGATCTAGTATGGTGCATGAACTGTCCTGTGTTTTAAAACACTACTGATGTTATAAACTGGCCTCTGCAAAGCTAATATGTAATACACTGCCTTGCATGTTGAAATACCAATGTCATACACTGACCTCTGCGAAGTCTACACACAACAGGCTCCCCTGCACTTCAAACGGTGTTGTTACAAGCTGCCTCCCACCTCACTGGCTCAGATGAGGTGCAGAAACAAAGCCAACATGCAGCTTAAAAAGTCAGATTGGCTGGGGATTGAAATCCCTCACCTAAGCATTGGTTGAACTGCCCCCGAGCTTCCAGTATTGGTGAGACAACAGCATCCTAAAGAATATTCCTAATACAGATATACAGTTGAGCACAGGAATTACACATTCAGTGCAATTCTCCATTTTCCCTCCTGATTCGTGTAATCAAATGGAAGCACACAGAAATGGGAGAAATTGATTAATCATTTCAAAATCTACAAATGGCAAGACCATAACTGTTTCTGCCTGTAAAGAAATTCAGGCACTTCCACACAATGCATTCCTAATATTTTGTTAATAAAGTGCCGGACACCCATTTTTCTAAGAATCCTTAAAAGTTGTATTCCACAGTTATGGCCATCACATTAGGCTGAGGAGATTATATTCTGAAGAACTGTGAGCTGATAAGTTGTTAGTGGTTGTTAGCTGCTAGTGAATACACACGATACGGTCTGGGGGCAACAACCTTAAAACGTTCTGACGCTACGTAGGAGGGATGGAAGAAGAGTGCATTTGTGGGCCGACTCATGATGACATGCATTGGTTTGTCCCACCCACGGCTCATTCCCACTTTTTTGGTGTATGCAGATGTGTTTCTTTGATAAGCTGTATCCAGTGGATAACGCAGATCCACTGAATCCAGCAAAATGGTGAAAAAGGTCACGTGGATGTGGTCCCGCCCTGTTGAAGCACTGGGTCTCACTGTGATTTTCCCCAACTTGTCCCCTCTTGTACCCGAGAGGTCAGAATAAAACCCAGGACCGCTGATTTCAGGGCCAGTCGCTTCAATGACATTGACCCCTAGCTGTGGATGTTTCAAACTTGGGGTTTGTCCAAGCCAAATAGATCCTGAGTTATCAGCTCATTGAACCTCTGTCAGATCCAGGAGGGATGGGGTCATGAACATAGGGTGCCACGTTGTCGTGAGAGGACTGAATGATTTAGTGAGTGTTAATAGTGCATGAGGCCTGCACTATTCAAAAATGAACATTCAACCAGACTCTTACAAACAACGTGGAACTATGTAATGTACTGACAGGAGAACGATCTCACTCTGCACTCACACCAGACAATGTAGGTCTGTTTAGGGTTTGAATTCCCTAGTGGGACTCTATTTCCCATCAGGCACATGATGCCCAAGTCCTGAAGAGGCTTGTGGCTGGATTATAACCATAAACCTGCCCTGCCCAACCCTCAGAACTGCCTTTGGAATGAAGTCTCCTGATCCTCTCTCCTATCCCAGAAATCCAGTCTTTCATGTGGCTGGCAATCATTTCTCTCTTCTGGATAGTGCAACAATAGATCATGGCATGAGCAAATGTAAGCCTCTACTTTTCGTGAGGTGTTCTGTGACTGAAAATGCTCCAACCTCACCCTCAACACAACACAAAAGGCTCCAATCATTCCACTTGGACAACGAGTTGCCGTATGACAACCAATGAAGACTCAGCATAGGTAAAGAGTGGTAAAGTTTAAGGCAGACTTGGAGGGCCCTCTAATCGTGAGAAGCCTCACTGGCTAGGAATAAAGTGGCCTCAGGGTATGGAAAGATAGAACAAGAGAGACTCAGAAGGTGTCTTCAATGAAAATACAACAACACATTCTAACTGTCCCAGGCTCTTGAAAATATTAATATGGTGGGGATATATTTCAAATAAAAAAGACAAACAGACATTGATTATCCAAGATTCAGTGCATTGTGGGAAAAAACACAGAGTTCACCATGGTGACCACCACATCTTGCACAGGCAGCCAATTAGAACTTTGGTGTGTGCCATTTTTTTTTATTGGAACCAGCCACTCTCTACAATTGGTCAAAACATGTTACATAGCAGGTCGCACACCCAAACACAGTTATGCAACCAAAATGAATGAAGAGGAGAGAAAGCCGGCCGAGCTCGTTAGTGGCTATCATATCCACGTCTATCTAGACAGGCTACTGCAAGGCTTTGAAAACATACAAATGACCAGGGATTTAATAAAATGAATAAAGGTTTAATAATAACAAAATAAGAAATCACCCTTAAATTTGGAGTAAAAGATGCAAAATCGCCCAAAATCACTGTTTGCCCCTTAGTGTTGGTAGGGTGAACAACACCGTCTTTTTGTGTCATTTCTAGTATGTTGTTGGTCTTAAACGATGCGTTTGGCCATGTTTCAATTTTACATAGTTAGGAGGTCTTTTAAAATATACCTCAGCCCTCAGATATCCATCTTGTCTTTCCCACGTTATTTGAACCTTTTGTACTCCTTATAGCTCAGGTTTCTTTTCTCATGGCTCTTCCTTGGTGTCTTTCTCACCTCCTCTATCACTGTGCACCCTTCACCTCCCATTTTTCTGCCTCACCTTGGCTTCTCTCAAGGGTCATGTCTCAAACAGCACTAAAAGCGAGGGATCACTTCCTACATGCTGTAGTGTTGACAGCACCCCGATGAAACATCAGGTTCCTCGCTGAGCAGATCTCTTTCAAAGGCTCATGGTACTGGTTTTTCAGCAGCTCCATGGATTTATGGAAGTTATTCCATGGGAAAGCAAACACTTCACATGGGCTGGGCCTTGAAGACACTCTTGCGATGAGAACCAGAAGGAAAACTGCAAGCCTGCATACCAAAAGAGCAATTTCAACACAACTTACTGCTGCCATTTGAAAAAAGGGGTAACATTCTCCAAAACACCAGGGCTGTGTTTGTTTACATTCCAAATAACAGCGCTGTCTAACACACACTGAGGTCTGGCAAGGCGGCTTTGGATCCAGCAGAGATGAGGTTGCAGACGAAAACTCAGCTGTCTTCATTCATACTTCTGTTCACGATGTTTGGCAACTGAAAAGGCATAACAACAAAGCAGACCTCCACCACCTAGGAACAAGAGTTAAAAAACAACAGATAGAAAATAAACATCTGCTTGCTTTTTACCCCTTTAAGCTGCTGCCCACTCTTCACAACACCATGCTGACATCAGTGGTTTTTCTTGGAAGTTCAGCAGCCCTCAGATGACTGTGAAAGGAGGACCAATTTTAAGGATAAAGGCTGACCTACAAACCTCCAGATTAGTCAGCTAATTTTCTAGGCATCTATGTTTTCCCAAGCACATATTGCATTTGCCACATTCTGCTAATGCTCCATACACGTTTTACTTATGAGTACATTTTCCTAACATTAAATATGATTGACATCCTCTCTGGCTGACCTGGATGTGGAGCAAAGCTCATTCTGCCAACTGAGATCATACTCAAAGAACTTCCTGGTCAGTGGGTCATGTGTGCCATCTCACCCAGGTCCTTGTCAAACTCTATCCATTTTGACTTTGAATCACTTTCACTTCACACTGTCTCCCTCTCCCACCCTTTCTCTCTCCCACTGTTACTCTCCCTCTCTGTCTTTGTCTCTCTCCCCTCTCTTTCCTCTCTCCCTCCCTCCCTCTCTCTCGCTCACACACTCTCTGTTTCCCCCTCTCTCTCTCTCTCCCTTTCCCGTCCCTCCCCCTTCCCTCTCTCCATAACTCTGCCTGTCTCTCTCCTCTTTCTCTTTCTCTCTCTTTCTCTTTCTCTATCTCGCTCTCAGTTCCCACAGTACAGTGAGGATTCTTCTTCCTGCCCCCCCCAGGCACAAATCACCAATCTGCCTGCCATCATCTCCACAACTTCAGACACCCTCTTCCTGCTGGGCATGGAGCATTTAGGAGATTCAACACAAAAGGTAGCCAGCCTCTCTGGCTCTGAACTTTGTTTTGCTGGTAACAGAAAGCATATGGCCTATGTAACTCCCCAGGAGGAAACCTCCCCAACACACAGACCCTTCACGGGTGGTTGTAGGCTACAAACGATTGGCTGTTATTGATGTGGAACTGGATTTCTGCACTTACATACACAAACCAGTTCATGAGCATGCACACACACACACACACACGTACGCACGCACACACACACGCACACAGGACATACCCATAAGTGCATTTTGAATTATACAGACAAATCTACACCCACACAACACATAAGCACAAAACCACACTCACGTATTACCACAACAGACACAAAAGTCCTCACGCTCAGTCACATCATCACAAAACCACAAATGAATGCAGAAAATGGCGCACACATGCACACACACACAAACACACACACACACACACACACACACACACACACACACACACACTAACTCTCCTCTACGCCATGAGTGCAGATGTATATAACACCAAGCAGACCCTCATTAATATGCATGTTTACAGAATTAGCATACGAGCACCCGTAGGCCTACAGCCCTCATTCATTTAGTTGTGCACCCACAGCGGTTCCTGTCTGAACCAGCAGAGTTGCAACTATTAGCATGAGTAGCAGATGGAGACTCACGTGCTAACGGGCCCTCAAAGGGGCCTGTTGGGGCGGAGATAGCCGGGTCCAGCCAGGCGGGGGCAGCGTTCAGGGGATGCCCCATGTTGTCCCCTTCACACAGAGAGGGCCCCTCATCATGTTTTACTATAAATGCTGCGTGAGGCACCGGCTCTTGTTACAGCACAAATGTCATCATTTAGACACAACGACTCAAAACTCTTCACACTGGTTTCTAATTATGTGATGAACCCTATTAGTGAATAGAATATAAGCCAGTTCGAGTGCAAGTGGGACAGGAGAGATGAATTGTAACTTCAGTGGAGAACAACAATAGAGGATGAAGAGGAGGCTGAGCAAGAGCAGTGATTTTTGATGAAATCAGAGTGACTTTCATAGATCACATTCTGGTTCTTGGCGTGACTATGAGGGAAGCAGGACAATGTGTAAAACCTAATTTGTCAGATTCTCAATGGCCTCCGTAGGCAGGACATTCAGAGAGGACAGCAGGTCATTTTCCTTTTTGGCCCTTGAAAGTTTCAGTACAGTATCAGAATGTAGTAGGATGTCTCAGTACATCACTCTGACAATACTGGAGTAAAGGAACAGGATAAAAACTTTTTACAGTTTTTATCAGTTGGTTACAGACATTTCTCAGAATACTACACCACCTGACTAAGACTATACACACAAAGCCCAAAATCAAATACCACTGTCTGAAAACTTTAAAACACACAAAGACTGAAAAACTTGACACACAGCAGCCAAAAGTAAATACTCACACAGCAAAAATGTCAGTCATAATGAGCACTGAATACACACTGTGAATTAAAATTAAAACTTTTGCAAACTGAAATACATTGCAGAAAATAATGAGATCGACAAGAAAAAGGTAAGTCATGCCATTATGTACAGATAAGTTTATTTTCCAAAGGGTGACCATAAATGAATCTTTTACTGGAAGAGAAATACATTTGCTCACACTATGTATAATGAGTTTCCAAAAAAAAAAATCATACATATGGTAGGTATTCTTTTGAATGAACAAAAACCTGCAGGAAAGGAACCAGGGCGCACTGCAAGCTAAAGTCAGGCATTACCATGGTGATCATTGGGGGTTTGGCCACATGCTTTCACCTACGTCACACTGGATGTTTGCCCTGGCCAAACAGTGGAGGTAGTAATGCTTGGAGATGTGGATCCATCCTTGACAAGCCACAGGAGTGATATCATGACAGGCTGCCTGCATTGCTTCCAGAAGACAAGCTCCTTCATAAGGGTTTCAGTCATATACTACTTTACACCTACAAGTTGAAAAAAAATCTTCACTGGGGTTCAGGAATGGAGGATATGGTGGAAGAAAGATCATTTCTATGCATGTATGAAAATTGAGCCATTCTTGGTGGAAACTCACATTATCCCATATAACAAAATAGGAAGTCTGGTCTGGTAGCCTATGCTGACTTTGTGGAGGTGGGAATAACATTATATAGGTTATTGAGAAAATCTAAAAGGAGTGTGGTGTAATATGGGCAAAGCGTAGCATGCCTATTGACCACTACTTGTATGCCGATTGCAGCACACATTGTTACGTTTCCCCCTTTTTGGTCAGGGACATCCAGCTTGACTCTTCTCCCAAGGATGTTTCTCCCTCTGTGACGCCTTTTCGTCAGATTGATCCAGCCTCATCAACATAAATATATTCTACTGGTGCAATATTGACATCAAGCTCCAGGATTGTCTGGAAGGAGACACAAACATGTCACTGTGGAACAGTACATACAGAATGCAACAAGTTGAATATACACATTGAGTATAATACTCACTTCTACATACGCATGCCGCAAATCATTCACACGATCAGTGTTCCTTTAGAATGGCACTCTATATATTTGTTTCATTCTCACCCTGTTTTTTCAGGATAGTGGATATGGAAACACTCTCTGTGTTGTGGAATATGTCACTGTCCTCTAGGCTGTGTGTTTGAATTCCCTGAGCCTGGTGTCATTATTTTCCAGTAACAAATTTATGATTTCGTCCTCTCATGCTTGAGTGAAGGGACTCGTTCCACCACCATTTGGTGGTCTTCTGTGAATTCTGCAGAGTGAAGTGAAAATTGTTTATTGTGTCTCTACATGGACAAGCCATGATTGTGAAGAATTATGGCTTACCTATTTTCAGGGTGAAACGTCCTAATGATTCCAGCAACAGTACAGCAGCTTAGATTGGGCTGGTCTCTCTGCCCAGCTTTTCGCATGCTCAAATCATGGTTGATTATACTGTTAACCGACATTGCTCTTATATCATTAGATGTATATCTTCTTACTCTACCCTTTCCTCTTCCTGTCCCTCTACTTCTACCCTTGTGTTCTTTCTTGCTCCCTATTTTTTGTGAATTTTAGTAACGTCACCTTTAGAATATATAGGGAACCGAGTTAATCATTTTGACTGGTTCTGTTTGCCCAAGTGATGCTTGTTTTCATTCATTAGCTCATTTTGCTTTACTTGCTGACTGAGGAGTTTCTGCAAACGTGAACAGGTCGGCTCATGATGACATATGTGCTCCTTCACTCAGGTGTGTGTGTAGAGTTTTTCATGATGCGTGCACCAAAAACGCAAACTGTGTAAACATGACAGGAATGTATGTATAATTGTGGAGATGAAATATATGGTTCTGAGGTGTTAGCATGAGAAATATCTTACTTGGTCAATTCATTCACTCACAGTGTGTTAGCAATTGAGAAAAACTGTACTGTACTACACAATATCTGTATTACACAGTATTAGAGGAAAGCTTACTAAAATTACATTAAGCGATATAATTTAGTCTGGCTACTTTACATATAACTACATATGTAAAAATGCAAAAGCCCCAAATAAAGATATTTTTCTCTGTCATGCCAAGAACACAGTGTTTTGTATTTTTGATGTAGTGTGTAATGACTGCTTAGTAATGTTTAAGTTTTGGTTGGCTTTGTATGTGACATGAAAGTGCTGTTTGGTTTTGATTAAAGATAAAACAGTTTTGAGTCGATTGTTTGATTTTGAAAGACGAGTCAAAGGTTTTATGAATGCAGTCTGAAAACTGGCTTTTGTGTTTACTTTTTTGAAAAAAGGATGCCAGACGTCTGGAAATGTGTCTTAGCAATTCAGAAAAACTGAAAGTAAAAAACACTGAGGGACATTTTGCTCCAGGGTTTCTTCACTTTAGAGTCTCCTGTATGCCTACTCACTGCTCATCCAAGCCTCAGTCCATGAGGTAAAGTTGGGAAGGTGGGCAGAAAATGGTCTATCCATCCTCTGGCCTGTTCTGCAGATTGTGGTTTTGTGGTTTTCAGTGGAAAATAGAGTCTATTTTCATGAAGATATTCCAGAGCCTTAGATTAAGCCCTGCCCAAACCCCAATCTGTATGCCACTATTGCTCCATAGCCCTTAAACCCGGGGGGGGGGGGGGGGGGGAGGGGTGGGAGGTTGGAGA
>JAACJT020000638.1:5769-18501 GCA_009936485.2 Gymnarchus niloticus | reverse complement strand
AAAAAAAGAAAAAAAAAAAAAAAAAAAAAAAAGAAAAAAAAAAAAGGAGGAGGGGGGGGGGGGGGGGGGACAATCAATAGACCACAGAATACCTGGAATCATCAAACTCTTCTTCAAAGCATTACCTACCTCAATTCTCTGCATGTATTGTCTTTGGAGGTCACACTGCACCAAACTGGAATCAGCCCGATTCTGAGAGGTCTCTGGCTTGGAGATAAAGCTTTTGAATGACTTCAACGTCGTAAAGACTGTGGTCTCATCATCCATACCATCCATATTGTTCCAGCCGCAGGACAAGTTTCCACATCTGCAAATATCAACAAATACTTTGTCTGATTCTTATGTACCTAAAACTTAGAGATTCAATTCTGGACTCAAACCGAGCTCCTGTAAAACTCCTCAGGGCCATTAGATGAAAGGAATAAAGCCAATTACATAATTAAAAGGCCATCTAATAAGTACAGTGAGAATTACATCAAATGCATTATGCATAACCCACAACCTTAAGACCTCTTTCAACAGAAATTTCTTAAGATATAAAATGCACATGAAGAAAATCCTTTCTATTATGTGAATATCTGTGCCCTCCAGGTCTGAAAATGAAACAATGGTTCGAATAAAAAAAAAAAAAAAAGAACATTGGCTTCCTTCCATAATTAAAGACATACAGCTAGATGAATTGGCATTCATTCAATTAGCCGTTAGCATAAGAGCATGCAAGTGTGCAGCAATAGACTGAAATCTCATCCAGGCTGTACCCCTACCATGTACCCTAGGCCTGGGAAAGGCTGCAGGGACCCCCATATGCAGCCCTGCACTGGGTAAGTGGCTGGAAGATGAATGTGCATACGCTATATGGACTATATGGTATTGGGACACCAGTTAATATGGGGGTTCACATAATTACCCAAGTTCAAAAGTAAGCCATACTTATTGTTGGCACAGGTGTATAATTAAACACACAGCCATGCAATCTCCAGCAACAAACACTGGTGGCAGAATGGGTCCTACTGAAGAGATCAGTGATGTTCAACGTGGCACCATCATACAGGTAAGTCAGTATCAAACTTCTGCCTTGATTAATTGCAAGTGAAGTGATTGTGATGTGTAAACTTCTGGAAAACAACAAGACTTCAGTTGTGATGTCATAGGCCACACAAACAAAGGGACCTGATGACCCAACATCAATACCCAACCTCATTGATGCTGTTATGGCTGAAGAGCAGCAAATCCCACCAATGATATTCAAACATCTAATATAAAGCCTTTCTCAAAGAGTGGAGGCAAAGGAGGACCAACTTCTTATTTATACCGTTGATTTTGGAATGAGATGTCACACAGGCAGGTATCCCAATACTTTTGTCCATATAGGCCTAGTGTATCTTACAACCCTCACAAATCTAAGTGGTAAACCAAACAGCCTTACAAGCTGGAAGCATACCTAAACCTAGCTTATCACAGCACAGAAAGATCAACAACACAGAGCGAAAAAGGGGAGGAGGTGAACAGAGCTGGTGCTTCACCTATGATCATGCTGTCAAAGCACGACGAACTTGAACAACAGTGTTTCGATACTGAAGCCTAGATACAGCAAACTACCGACATTTTGGATATGTAGAGGGTGGTGTTTGCATTTCTTAATCCCAAGAACCTAACCGTGCCAGGAATCATGCCTATGCTCATTTCACACATAGCTGATTGTGTGATATAACCAACACACAACTAGGAAAGACTGCAAGATACAAAGGAATACAAAGCATCTAACTTACACCTTCACTCAGGAAGTTGACCAGGATAAGAGGTTAGAGGATGATTTTACACCTTCACTTTTTCCCTCCACGAAGGTGGTTCATGTTATGCCTCTTGCTACTTGATGGGACTGACTGATCAAAGTGGCGCTAAGAAAGACTTCAAAACCCATGGTGGGTGGGAGCATCCTGATGATGTAGATAAAAATAAGACTACATCATTGTGATTGGTAGTTCAGGATACTCCCACCAACCATGAGTTTTGAAGACTCATTTGACTCATCACTACTACCCTTCAGCCTACACCCTTCTATCTTCCTTTGGCCAGTTATTTTCTGCTAAAGGCCAATAAACTGACCTGGTAATTACAGTCACCGCAGTATGCCCTAAATAATCAAAAAATAAAACTCTTACTGTTGAAAACAAGGGGTAAGCATTCAATACCAAAGCAACCATCTATACTGTATCTGAAGTAACTGAACCCACAGCCAGAGTAATTGTCATGAAAGATCCAGTGAGCAGTGTCTCATTCTAAAGAGTCAATTAAACATTAAAAACATCCAACCTTATGTTATAAATTTATACTTCATCCCTCTACTCCGGACTTATTTTCTCGAAAGTGCTGCACTCAATCGACCTACTGAGCTCTGTTAGCTGGCCAAGCTAGCGGAACAGCTGTATTTATATGAGGTAGACACAGACACCCACTGTATGAGACTAGCGAAACAATACACGGAAATACAACCACTACACAAAAAAAATTAATAAAGAACTATACATAAATTGAGACCACGAAACACTTTAGCATACAAGGAACAATAATATAGCCGAACTCACCTGCCACCTAGAGCGCCGCTCGGATCTCCCTCCTTTACGTCGACGTGATGCGAAATCATCGCGAGATTTCGGTCCTTTCTTGTTACCGTAATAAACGTAATATAAATAAACTTTACATATTAGTGGGGATTTTGGCGAAACCCATATTCATTTGCTAAGTACCTGCTTATTCATGCAAAAGATTATGTACAATTGTCTGCCGTTTCCTGCATTATCAATTGATTATGACATGTTGATCAAAATGTATTAAACTGGTTCTCTGTTAAATAGTTTTACCCACACAAACATCTAGGCATTACTTCATTGCATGTCATTACATACAAAAGTTGTCATAAACTGTCAAGTATATTTTATATACATGTCTGTATAGAAATGACCTTCTGGCGTTTTTTTGTGAATGTGTCCTGAATTGATGAATTGCTCTCAGGTTTATAGTGAATCTTGATGTTTGCAGCGTTAGATCAACCAATGATCAACCAGTTCTTTAAAATAGCTCATGAACCTTCAACTAGCAAGCAAATATTGACAGAGCACAACACAGTGTTACAATTGCTGACAATAGAAGAACAGCGAGGAAATGAACAGGGTCAACAGCTGGGAAGACGAAGTAGAGTATGGCTTCATGGAAGGGTAGGGAGGCCAAGGACACAGGCACATTCCAGATGAAATAAGGGCCACAAATGTGGACCATGTTCTCAATTATGGCCCTACAGTGGCCGAGGCTGCTTGAAGGGTACAGCTGAATTTTGGGAAAAAAATGTGTCCTCAATTATTCAAACATTTTGTAGAGACAACAGGTATGTAATCCAACAATGTGCACTGTACTGTCAAACTGTATACTTACCGTGATGCTTCATATTACAGTATTCCACTTGAATTTTACAGTAGAAGTATACTTTATACATCTGACTGCTGGGAAGAGTCAGTTGTTCTGCCAGAGGGTGGTCATGATATTTTGGGTCATCAGTATAAATACATATATGCAGCCTGTGATTGATAGTCACTGTGGCATTATGTTACATTACGTCCTCATGTTCCACAGGCAACCAGAAGAAATAGATAGATAGTGGCATTGTGAGCCTGTACCAGGCGGATAAATGGATAAATAACACATTAGTCAATAATCTATTTTCAAAAGGTCATTTGTCTTGCAAGTATGTTCAGACCTAATAGTAATCTGTGCTGTTTTTTTATAACCAAAATTAGTGAACTAACACTAACTAACATGTTTAATTTAGAAGCAGTTAAAAAGCTATTTGTTCTGCTTGTGTGAATAAGGTTAAAATATTTCCTTTATTTAATCTGTGCAATTTATGCAATCCAATTTAGTATTTTAATTAATTTTCATTAGTCAGTCATTCAGTAATTTATGCAAAAACTGTCAATTAATGTAAATTAAACATCTAATTATTGTGGCAGTACATTATTATTTGATGGAGAATAATTAAATTTCCCATAAGTCTCATGTCAGTACCAACATCCCTAACATCTTTCAAAAGAGGATTTAGAAATGTTAAGGCTAGTGAACTTATGGCAATAATTCTGGCGAAAGCACAATTCTGTATATAAAATATAAATATAAATAATATATACGGTACGTATGCACACATAAATGTAAATTGGGATATAAATATCAATATGTCTGGAAAAAGTTATCAATGACTGAAGTTACACAGACAAATAAGACAATGGATTAGGTTAAGATATGGAAAGACAAAATACCTCATTGTGGTTAGCCACAAGGATTTAAAGGACTACGGCTTTCCTGTGCCCTCTTGAAAGTGGTTTAGAATGGTTATATGATTTTCACTTCATCATCACATGATTGCCAGAACATTTAATATGCTCCTATTGGATGAATGTGACACAGGGCAGCACACTTCTAGACCATTTTTAATATGGCCACCAGACTCTGGCCAGTTGTTCTGTGGGCAGGGCATGTATAAGGAAAATATATATATATATGTATCTTGTGTTGCCACCAATCAAATTACAAGTTAATAAAACAAACTCTTGTCTAGGTGGGCCTGTAGGGGGCCCAGGACTATTGATGGGGAGCTTCTGCACCCCCAGGCCATCCCCTCCAATCACCCCTGCTGCAAGCATTGAAGTACCAGACTACTCATACATCTCCTCCCAATATCATCAAGACAGATGCTTCTGCAATTGATAATGTGTCCCCAAAGCAAAGTTAAAATGGCTGACATATAAAGTCCCTTGTAGGGGCTGTCTCTGGCTGGTGGTGCTCAGGAAGATCAGAGAATGGTGTAATGCTGAATATTCTGAAGCTTCCATACTCAATAACTGAAGGGTGTAGACCAGATGGCTGACCACAGTCTGCAGTCTTCTGTAACCCTATATTGCCCCCTGGTCCCTGGCCTTGTTTGAACCATCTTATGTCCTTTTTTCAGCCAATCCAAAGCTTGTTGCTTTGCTTTGGTTGTAATTTTGGTCTGTGTTCTTTTTCTGGTATCTGTTTCCTCAGCATTTTTTGGTATTGACTTTGAATTGTGTTTACTTGGTTCATCATTTAACTGTTACCTGTTGTAGACCTATAGAAACCTAGACAGACTCATCCATGCTCTTATATCCAGCTAAATAGATAGTACTGCTGCAGTACTACTTTAAAAAAATATTCTATTTTGCCTTTTAACATGAACAAACTACACATCATGCAACAAATGAATAATAATAATAATAATAATAATAATAAAGCTCTCAAAGAGAATCAATAAAAAAAGGAAATGGAGGAGAGATACAAGGAAAATTGTACAAAGTCATCAGTTATGAATACACAGTCCATGTTATGTACACTCAAGTTGGTCTAGTGGGATATTCTCTATATAATAAATTAAGGGTTGCCATATTTCATGGAAGGTTTTTGCTTTTATTTCATACCCAGTATGAATGCGAACAGCAATGCATCACATCCCACTGTGCTGCCATAAAAGAAGCACGTGAGCCCCTGATGTAAAACTTAAGGTCTCCCTTGGCCAAAAAATCATGAGCTTGACCTTCAAGCTGATGCCGCTTCACGTAACGTCGAGACAGCATATTCATTTGAGTTATCTCAGCCTTGGAATGAAATGGGTGACATTAAAATTACAATAAAAAATAATAATTTTCCTCTTTTTGCTCCGATCGCATATCCGATTAAAGGCATTAATTAACATGGTCTCAATTATTGCTTTGTGAAAACATCAGGTTTAAGACAGGGTGAGCTTTGAAATGAGATCAGGATTGACAGAGGAACATAGCAAAAAGATGTGCTTCATTATAATGGATATTTATTATCATTATTATTTTAAAACAAAATACAACCAAGGCCCCTTTAAAGCAGGCCAGCTGAAACCAGTGGATAAACAAACTAAGAAGCCTAAAAATCAGAGAAATGCAGCATTCTATACCTGGGATAGGACGTCTTGACATGATGAATCAAAAGAGCACTCGAACCCAGGCCAGTGTTGTTACTGCACCTCCCACCAACTCCCACGTGGAATAAACTGGAAATATAAGTTCTATTTAAAATTTAGTTTAACAACATTATTAACGCAACAGGAATATGGCAAATCTATGAGACATCCAGGAGCTTGTGTCTTGGCTGAGCTCTGTAACAAACATGAGCAGGTCAGTGGCATTCTCTTTGGAGTTCTCCACCATGTTCCCATCATATTCTCTACTCTGTTCTATGGTCTGTAGGACGAGCTGAGGTCACTAGTCACCAGCTTCCTGCCAGAGGCAAACTGTAGAACTGGATGTCTGGGAGAAAGACCTGCTGCAACACAACAAAATTATTCACAATCTGTGTCAGGGCAAAACTTCACTGACTGAAGACGGCTGTCTTTGGTTTTTCATTTGTCTCATCTGTCATCTAACTGCATATCCATTGCAGTGTCATGAGGGAGTCTGGAGTCTATCACAGGCAGCATAGGGTACAATAGAGGAGTATATACACGAGGACAGGAAGCCAGGCTATCAGAGGACATGCACACTATGGGCAGTTCTGAGATGACAGTTGACCCAAGTGCATGACTTTGGACTTCATAAAGAAATCTGTGCAGCACAGGAAGAACATGAAAAATATACACACACAACGCCATACGCTTTCCTTTGAAGGCACAGGGAAAAGTGAAGGCGTAAAGATGGCCAAAAAGATGATACCCAGAGTTGAATGCTTGTAAAGCAAGCCGACTCATCAAGAAGCCCGTTCCTGCCATTTCTTTACGTGCAAACCCCGGGTTTGCACCTGATAGGCCATAAAACGGTGATGTTTTTCTATGTGTGTAGTTGGTTGCTAGACGACTGCAGTATTGATTACTGTCGATGAATTGCCGTTTAAAAGGTTACATTACAATGATTACATGGACAGTTTTTGGCAGCATGTGTTATACCGAAGTAACAAGAAAAAACTATACTTTGAACAAAGAAAAAGAGCTTTGAACGAGCCGGTTTAGCTAATGTGTGCCTGTTGTCCATTACTTCTCTTTATGTCTTAGGTACGCTTGCTAGAATCATCTTATTTTTAAGGCTCTTTTAGGGATTAATTTAGATGAAGCAAAGAGAAGAGAGGATATCACTCCCTTGCAAAGTCATGCATTTCTTCTTCCCTTTACTGACAATAAGAAAATGCATAATTCAATGCAGTTAAGTGGACAGTTCCCTGAAAAACCCTGAACTTTGTCACTTCAGTGTTTTAAAATGACTATCTGACTTTTTTTTATTTTTTTTTTAATATATTATGTTGCTATTATAAAAATAGTCAGGAGGTATAATTTCAGTATGTCAGCTGCAGCCAGTGATTGTCAGACGGAAGAAGAACTAGAAGATCTGGTAAGAATCTCATGGTTTGTAACACCAGCATAAACAATGAGCGACATTTTATTTCTGTATGTTGATGTCAGGAAGATTTTGAAACTGCAAGGTGATTGCTTGGCATCTGGTCATCTTGTGCTGAATGCTAATGTGTTTTGTCCTTAATACGTTTAGGGTGAAGATGAACTTTCTGTCGACAACTTTATCTCAAATATTGAAAAGGTATTTGATTCACTTTTACTTTCATGGTTTATGTTTTAAGTTTACTTACTGTGCCTTCATTTCATTGCTGAGGTTAATTTTTTCCTGTTGTTTTGCTGTCTCTATTTCATGCAAGGTGATTGCTGTTGAACTGATGCCTGAAATTATACAGCTTGTATAATCTATGAATCTGTGTAGCACACAAAACGTGTATTGAAACCAGTGCAAAGCCATAACTTGCAAACGTTTCATATCTGGAGTCCTTTTTTTTTTGGGGTTATGTCTAGAATTATGTAGAACAACCCTGATAAAGTGAAAAATGGCTTAATGTGTCCTTTTTTCAGAGACCCATAAAGAAGAAAACGTCTTCCAAACCTCCCACGTCACCTAGTAAGGCTGTAACATTAAGAGAGATGCATGATATTTGATTATTTTCTGGCAGTGGAATAAACACTGTATTTGAATTTTCTTACATTTTGCAGGCATTGTCATCTTATTGTAGGGTAGTTGCCACAATAATATTTAATTGTACGTTTTAGAATCACCGTATGTGACAAGTGCAAACCTGCATCCAAAACGAGCTTCGGTGTGGCGTTCTGTCAAGGGGACGGGGGTGCTGACCTGTGAAAACTCAACCATGCGAGTGCCTCGAGACTTCTGTGTGACATCTCTCAAAAGTGGACTTGGTGTGTTCATGCAGGCTATGACATGAATGAGTGCTCTAGTAAGACACCTGATGTGCCCTGTAACTTGTGCCGGTGAAATAAGCCCATATTTCTTCAATTACTCTCACAAACGCTGGAAGCAGATATTGATGGGAATCAAGCAAAACACTCCACTTCAGCAAGTGTGCCAGAATACCTGAAGGAAGCTTTCGGGATGAGGAAGCCAAAGTACTCTCGCTCTTCCAGTAACGGTGACTATGATAAAGAACGGTTAAAGACTGTGACGGAAGCTGTAGGCCACAGTGTTTATGACTTATGAACGTAAGATTGGAGATTTATCCATTTTTGTTTTCCCCATGTTATTTTCAGGCTACATCCCGGGGACCCCAGACTTCAAAGAAAAAGAGGACATGTATGATGAAATTATCGAATTGAAGAAGGTACAAGTTTTGTTTTGCAGCCAAATGTTTTACTTAAGTGTCATCAATCGTAAAAAAAAAAAAAAAAAAAAAAAGGTATAGCTGGAATTAACAGATCTGTTTTGCGTTCTTGTTTAGTGTCTGCAATCTCAGAAGTGTGAAAACGATATAATGAAAACCAAATTACGTAGACTTGAAGAGGAGAACAATAAAAAGGAAAAGCAGATCGAGCAGCTTTTAGACCCTACCAAGGTACAAGCAGGACAGCTGACTGCTTTTGTTGTTTGCTGATCGAAGCATGTATGTGTAGACCTGCCTAAGTTGTTCTTGGCATTAAACACAAATTTACAGCCTGTAGAAGAAGCATGATTTTTAACATGTTATTTCTAGGGCTCTGAATATACAAGGGGGTTGGTCGACAAAAAGAATGACTCAAGTTCAGTGAGTACATTCTTTCTTGTTTCTCTTTAAGCAAAACTGATCTCCCTTTTCCCCTGTTGTACATACATTTGTAGCCTCACTGCATTTTGGCACATGTTTTCTTGTGGATGAGCTTTATTTGCAGCATGGTTTTTGCTGTGTCATTTCAAGGGGAAATTAGCAGCTTAATTATCAGCATGAACTACAAAATCAAAAATACCTACAAAATCTTTTAAAATATCTGATTAATCATGTTCTCCTGCAGGTCTTGTATGGGTTGAAGCAGAAGATACTTAAACTGGAACAACACTGTAAAGAGAAGGACAGTGCATTAAAGTAAGAAGCTATATTCATCACAATACACTCGTTCTGTGTATTTAGTACATAACTGAGAAGTAAAGTCAAATAATTAAAATGTTTAAAATATTTTGTGGCTTGTGGTGTACCACAACCACAGACCAAAGGTGACACACTTTAAGGGTAAGAAAACAAAAACTAGAAAGACATCCAAACAGGGAAGATATTTTTTAAATCAAAATAACATCTGGTTAACCAGTATGAAGGAATAGAAGCAAAGAGGTTATCATGAGAAAATGCGTATATGTGTCATTCTTCCCAAATAAGTATTTCACTGTTCCTTTTTCCTCTGTGCTGTTACCAGATCATTCACAGGTTCATTAGTTTGGAATGATGTGCTAATGGCACTTTCCAGATCTCTATGCATGTATTGTATTAAATTGTACAGGGGGGGCTCTCATTCAAAACAGAACACATATAGTTAACCTGCATGTCTTCAATAACACTTATCTATGTGTCTAACTCAAGGCTACAATGATGCAGATCTGAATCAGCAGCCATTTGAATCCACTTACATACTAGTCCAGTCTGTTGTCACTTTTAGTCTGTCACCCAGAGCTCTTCTCCGTAGTCACAAATACAGTCTGTCACCCAGAGCTCTTCTCCGTAGTCACTCGTACAGTCTGTCACCCAGAGTTCTTCTCCGTAGTCGCCCATACAGTCTGTCACCCAGAGCTCTTCTCCGTAGTCACTTGTACAGTCTGTCTTCCAGAGCTCTTCTCCGTAGTCACCCGTACAGTCTGTCACCCAGAGCTCTTCCAGTGAAAACACATACATTTTTTGGAGTGACTAAGACAATTTAATATTTCTTAGCAAACTACAGAGCGATTTGAAGACCACCAACATTGAAGAACTAAAGATTATGATGGAGACATACTATGAGGAGGTATGTTGTTTTAGCCATTTTTTAAAAATCTTTCACTCCAGAATATTTTTATCATTGGCAGTCGGCCTAATTTATCAAGCACGACATTTTTGTGATTACTACATTAAAAATATGAAATTACTTGTTTGAAATTATATGCATGCACATCACAGGCGCTCATTGCATAGCACTGTAGCCTCACCAATTTTGCAAAGTGACTCTCCACCTGCTCACAAAAATGTCTTGTTGAATCGCTCAATAAAAAATGTCTTGACGAATTGGTCGATCGATCACTACATCCAAGGTATCCCCTGTCATTATTTTTCCTGTTTTATCTGGAGTAGCCTTTCACAGAGCTGTTCTAAATGTGGTTATAGAAGATGTTTGGGTGGGTGTGTGGGTGTCTGGGTGATATTTGTATTTCACATTTTATCTCAACGTTCTCAGGTCCAGAGGCTAAGAGTACTGCTAGCCACTGCAGAGTCAACAGAGAAAAGGTACCAGGGTGTTGTATGAGCTGTTGCGAATTACTATTGGCTTGTTAAATGGTGCCTCAGTAAAATGTTTCTCTGTGTCTTTACAGTATCACTGCTGAGACCAGGGCTCATCTTAAACAACAGAAGGCTCTCAACGTGACCATCCTCAAGCTGTCAAAAAGCATTAAGTGTCTGGAAGAGGAAAATAAAGCTCTTAGGAAGGAGGTCAGGAGAGCGATGGAAAGTCCTTCCAGTACCTCAAGAGGTTGGCCAAGTTCTCCCACTGTCACCTTCTACACATCGATTTGCTGTTTTATGTATAGTTGGGGAAAAAAGCCCATCTGAACTTAAGGGTATGTTAACACCTCATTGCTTTGACATGAACCTAAGGGGGTTTCTCATGGGACATGGCTGGAATTTTTCTGTTACAGGCTATGCTGACTGGAGCAAGCAGAGGCTGGTGAGACGAATCGTCGAGTTGGAAAAGGTGAGTGGCAAGGGCCAGAATCCATGTAGAGCCAGCGCTACGAACACATGAAACATTGATCTGAAGTTGGAATTCCTCCTTCAGAAAATCAGGGACTCAGCATCGGATGACGGTGCCAAGCCGACCGCTGCAAACGCAGGGGTGGCCAACGCGGACCGTACCACACAGGAGCTGCCTGTGGAGGATATCGAAAAAGATACGCTGAGGGAGTGCGCACGCCTTCGTGGCCTAGTCAGGAGGCTCAGAGAAGAGAGGGCTGACCTGCAGGAGGTGCTGGCGGACAGAAGGTTGGAAAGGGTCTCAGCAGTGCTTTCCTAATTCTACCAGCTTGGGTTTTTTTGCGAGTGTCTATAGTAAAGGGAAATTCTAAAAGAAATCATATAGTTCTTATTCTGTTATGTTTTATGGGAACTTTGTTTCACTTTTGTATCTGCTGAAAATAGTTAGATAAGTCCAGGTAAAGTATTTGACAAAAGGATATTCCGGCACAAGACGTGTATTTACAGGCATTTAAAGAGTTCCTTTCACATTAGCCATCCAGGAGTCCATGTGGCAAGTGCTGATTGAACAAACCTGCTGGCTTGTTCCTAAGCAAAATACCAGTGATTTTTCTGTGACAGTTGCCTTTTTTCACCTTAGTGCCGAAATAAAGCGGCAGTCCGCAGAGAAAGCCAAAGCCATAAAGGACATTGAAAGGGCAAAAACCATCGAGCACAATCAGGCCACTCGGCATTTTAAGTACGTCTGTCCAATTAATTTTCCCATTCATTGTGTGCAAGTCATTTTCTCAGTGAATGCATTTGTCAAATCTATTTTTTTTTTTTAGTTTTCTGAATATTGCTTGAATTGAGACTAATAATCTTTCAGTTTTAGTATAAGCTTTTCTTTAAAAATGGCACTATAACTATTCCCATACAGTGTTTGATATTAATGTTACAGAATTGTGTTTTAACATCTCTTGAGTTTACTGATTATTTGCTTGCTTTGATGGCTTTCTTTTTTAAATATATTTTATATTCTTAATTGTGCAGAAAATGTGTTGTGGACTCCTTGGGTCCAACTCAATTGTCTATTGCCACCCCCCCTCCCCCCAGACAGGAAATTGAAAAATTGACAGAGAAAATTAAGATGTTAGAGTCAAAACTGGAAGAGGAGAAGAAGTGTTCCAAGGTGAAATGTTCACAGCACTGTCCTGTTGTTCTGAACAACATTCTTATAAATCCTTTGTCATCAGGGATGGGATACGCAGGGTGAAATTTTTACAGCATGGCTGCGTGTGACATCCTTCATCCCGTCACTGTCCTGTCGTTCTGAACAACATTCTTATAAATCCTTTGTCATCAGGGATGGGATACGCAGGGTGAAATGTTTACAGCATGGCTGCGTGTGACATCCTTCATCCCGTCACTGTCCTGTCGTTCTGAACAACATTCTTATAAATCCTT
>JAACJT020000636.1:0-18507 GCA_009936485.2 Gymnarchus niloticus | reverse complement strand
ATACTGGAGTGGGTTGCCATTTCCTTCTCCAGGGATCACTTTGGTCTGAGTTCTCCGCTACGACCTGTCCGTCTTGGATGGCCCTACACGGCTTAGCTCATAGTTTCACTGAACTATGCAAGCCCCTTCACCATGACAAGGCAGTGATCCATTGAAGGGGACAGATTTGATAGCGATATAGTAATTTCAGGTTTCTGAATATGTACAGATTTGATAGCGATATAGTGATTTCAGGTTTCTGAATATGTACAGGTTTAATAGTGATATGGTAAGATTCCCAGGTTTTTGAATGCCTACAGATATAATAGTGATATACTAAGGTTCTCAAGGGGAAATTAACTTTGCTGTCTATCTTTATACCGTAGCTAAGCATTACAGGCATCGGTTATTGTGTGCTTTTTTCAATGTGCTGATCTGTCTTAATGTGTTCTTCAGGAACCTCCAGGTAGCAGGACAAGGCATTGCAAAAGGATTGTTAAGCACCCATCGCACAGCTATTAGATGACAGTCCAAGAAAGAATTGAGACAACATAACAAAGCCTTCCTATAATGACTTTAATGTAAATGGTCTTACATTGGGCTTATTACTTATGTGTTTTAACACCCAAACATATTTATATACCTGGACCAAATGCTAGATACTCAGCCATATCGCATAAGAATAAACCTGCTGCTGTTATTTCAGGCTTGCAGGCTTACATTAACTCAAAACATAAACCCCAAACATTGATATGTCCATACAGATTTCCGGTATGTTATCTGTGCAATTTCACAATACAGTCAGTCACATGTCAACATTATTCAGTAGACTACCTGCATGAAAACACATACTTGATAAAATGATGCTTTTAGATTGCTGACTTTATTCCATTATTTTAGCCTTGCAAATGCACAGAAAATTCACTTTTGATTAGTTGCGAGATCACATATCAGCATTCCGCCTCAGCATGCACTGTGTTCTAGCGAGGGTTCTGAGCATCTTTCCAAAGCTTTTTAGTTGTCAAGCTGAATCTGCAAATTCTACAGCAACTTTAAAACGGGTCTTAATTACATTTGGGGCCGTAACATTGAGTTGCTAAGGAGAATGAAAAACATGAAGGATACAACAGCTCATCGAAATTATAACGGAATGCATTACCTCAGACTTACAAGTTACTGAAATGCTGAAAACTTGAGTTTTTAGTCATGTTCTTAGAAGTTTCAGTGCTGTAGACTCATTATATAACACATAAAATGTATTTTTTCCACAGCAAACGGAATGCAATAAACGCTTTTAAGCTGACTCCTGTTAAGTATATGGAAGATGTTGTGCAAGGGAGAGAAGATGTTCTGCCTTCGTTTCTTCTACATGACAGCCCTATTGGTCCATGTGTATATAATGTTCTTTGAATGATGTAGCGATGAACACTATTGATTGTTCATAGTGCTTGAATATCACTAACCAGTATTCTTTAGAAGGCTTCCAGAAAAAGGTTTTATTATACTCGTTAAAGTGTGTTAAATGGTGCCCACAATACATCTTAGAAACAGAAAACCAGGCTGGACTTCCTTTTGTATCTGTAGCTGAGTGCAGCGCAAAGTTTATAATCAGAGAAATTTGCTAACGTTCTTATTCAGAAACGCTTTTGATATGCATGCCTTTGGGATTTGGGCCAACATCATGTTCTGGGGTACAAATGGGTTGTTTAATGGGCCTTTTCTGTTGAGCTAACGAGTTGCAGATTTCCTCTTGCAAATGGAACAGGATTACACCTGCCTTGAATGGCTGAATTCGACTTATCATGCTGGGCTCTGCTGTTCCACCTGATGTTGCCCAGATGTGAATTACATCTGCCAGCCCACATAAACGTCTCCGCAATAGCAACCACAAGGACACGTTTCATTGAACGTCTTTGCTGTTGTAGGCTTTGACCTGCTGCCCTTGAGTGATGAATGGGTGGCTGTGCCAGACTGCTTGTAAAAATGGACACACAGAGAATGCAGGTTTGCTTTTAAGAAAAATGAGTGCATCCTTGTGCACGAGTTTTCATTATCGTTCCATAGCTTTTGCCATGTAGAAACCTCATAGACGATCAGTTAATAATCAAAACGGCTTCAATACACTGTCTCAAAAGCAAGGTCATTTTAGCGTCTTTGGCAGTCAACTTTCACAATGACAGTTCTTTGAAACTTTGCACTTAAAAACATAACTGTATTTGCTAATGTGGTGTACTGATCTGGTATAGTGGTATTTAAATTTAAATGTCTGCTTTTTTGCTTTCCGTTTTTTTTTCAAAGCATACTTAGCTACCAAAGCCAATGAATTTCATCACGGAAAACGTTGTTATCTTGCTTGCTTTTATGCGGTTGGACCACCTACTGTATATTCATGATCTACGGCAGTCTTTGCATTGAAATGAAAAAGAATCTCTCCTTGCGAGTGGCATTACATTGTGAATGTTACTGGTCATCATCGGTGCTCCCAAGCTTTGTAGACAAGTAGGCCTGGTACCATATGCAGGCGCCACAGCCTCACCGCTGCCCTCCCGAAAGCGGAGGAGGTGGGACAACAGCACTGGTAAGCGGTGTTTTCTCGGGCCAGCTCCAAAGTGCCTCTGGGGCCTGGGCCTGGGCCAGGACACGGTCCTTTGTAGCACGTGCCAGATAATGCCCTGGCACCAGTGTGGACACGGCAGAGGCTGCCACTTGCGCAGTGTCCTGCGCGCCATGCCCTAGGGGACAAAAGAATAGAAGAAAACGATGAAAAGAAAGAAGCTCTGAGGGTCGAGGCCATGCGCTCCCGTCAGTCTGCTGGAATGCAAGCCTGCGATAAAGACCCTGCTCAACACAACATTGATCCTATTCATCCCACCCCCTACACAACAGAATCACAGGCATCTATAAATGTGGTCGAGGGCCAAATTCTCTCTGCTTGCTCCATGTGACAAATGAGTTAAGACATTACAGCAGTGGTAGGGTTGTTAAGAGTCTTTAATTGCTTGTCGCCAGCCTCCTGCCAGTTCTGAGTTGTGTGCAATCCCAAGACAGCTTTAGTGTAGCTTAAATTGTCCCAAGGTGATCATCTCTTGGAATGAGGCAGCTGGATGTGGTTTTGCCAGCAGTGTGCTTTCATACATGTCCCTTGAACACCTTGGTTAAAGTAAGACTTAGCATTAATTTTATTAGCTGCCAAAAATGATATTGCATAATCATACATATTGCATTGCATAATGTATGAACAGTGCTTACTCCAAAGCAGCCAAATCACGGGTATAGACAATGTTGGTAACTGTGAATCACGTAAACACAATTAGCGCAGAGGATGACAGGATCAATACTGCACACACAATCCATTTCTCCCATCACTGTGACTCATTTCTGAGTAATATTTCCTAGTCACGTGCCAGTGTGTTAGAATAATAAAGACCTACTACACAGTACCTGACAATACCACCAAATGTCTGACTGCATGCTTAGAATTCTAATCACAGAAAATGTTACTGCTACTTTAGCATCCTCACCAAAGCCTTTAATATGTGCACTCGCCTATGTATTCATGCAAGGAGAATGTTAAAGTGTCAGCGGAAACATCTGAGTCATACGGGCAGTTAACAAAAGAAAAGGTAATTAAATTCAGTGTTCGCATCTGTCAATCTGTATGCAAACACAATGGCCCAAAAGACGTGCTATAAGGCACGTATGGTGATTTTGTCAAAAAAAAACCTTGCATGTAGTGTTTGGGAGCGTTTACGCGTCACCACTTCAGGCCAGCATTTATATTTTGGCCATGCTTTGAGTAACTGTGCGGTGTGGCTAATTCACAGCAGGGGCTGGATGTTCATAAGGCATCTGCTATCTGTTTAGGGAGAGATAGTCGTCGGTGTCGTTCTGCAGTACGATCGGTGTGGGGCTAAAGGAGAACTCTACCGAATACTTGGAATTGCTAAGACCGCGACATGCTCTGCTTTGCTTAAACGTAAAAACGAATGTTGTCATCGTAAGAATCCGTATTCATATATTAGTAATGTAGCAAAGCTACGTGCCACGGTGTGTCTAATAAGGGCTCTTTTGATACGGTGCTCAACACAGATAAGTTTACTAGTGATCCGATAAGCAACCCAACAACCATTTCACTGTACAGCATAGCGTTTGCTTGCTAACCCCTCACACACATTCACAGTAGCATTGAGCACATCAGACACACAGTACAGTATAACACTACACAGTACACAACAACACAACACTACACACTACGTACTACTTAAAACACATTTTTGTCATTATTTAAAACACTATTCACACTCTGTTTACATTTGGTACTGTGCCAGGTCACCCAATGGCACTTTGGGGTCTCGCCACTTCTGTGCAGCGTCACAGTAATATATAGTAAAATAGTGTCAGATTGCTGTACATTTACGGCATGCTTGGAATTAGGAGCCTTTTTGTTCAGTGGTTTCACTACTGCAGAATAAGTTTATATCTCAGTTCTTCATGAATGAATCAAAAAGACTCAGGACTGTGTTAGTGGTTTGCAAAGCTCTGTGTTTGCCCCCCATAAACCTGTGCACAGTCCAGTTTTAAGCATCACCACCTCTTTTGCTGACTGAACTTGTGCTGCTGGTCAGGTATGTGCCCATTCCCATTTTTGACCTCGGTCATCACTCTCTATGTATCATTTTCAGTCCTCAGCATTTTTATATTGGCTGCAGTTTTCCACTGAGCTTCAAGGGCTAGCCATGAAACTGGTGATGTGGCCTGACTGCCACGCAGCAGCCTCTGTAGAGAATACCTGATACTTAGCCAAGGTAGGAGTGGCACAGTGGTTCAGTGGCTAGCACTGTTGCCTGACACCTCCAGGGTTTGGCACTGGAAGCTCACTTCCACTCTGTCTGTGGAGTTTGCGTGTTCTCCGTGTCAGACGGGTTTCCTCCCACACTCAAAAGGCATGCAGTTAAGCTAATTGGCATCTCTAAACTGCCTGTCATGTTTGGTTGTGTTTGCATGTGCCCCACGATGAACTAGCATCTTGTGCAGGATGCACTTCAGACTTGTTTCCTATTCTACCTGGGACCACCCGGCACCACCATAACCCTGACCAGGAAAAGTAGGAAAAGTAGTTGGACGGATGGATGGGCCAAGGAATGACCATGGTTCAGGCATCAAAGTAAAATCTCTACGTGTGTAGTATCAGCGGTTATGTTGAACCCCTCGAGATATTTGTTGAACTGCACAGGACAATGTGGAATGTTACCATAAGACATGGTTGCGGTCTCTTAATAGCCCAGCAGGAAAACATTAATTGCTGTAGTCAGGATGGAATAAAACAAGAAACACTTGCAGACTTCCAGTCTCCTGTTCATCTGTTGTCTCCCTTTCTGTGGTGCTTAGAGAATCCGCAGGAGTCTCAGTCTCTAGGTGTCTGTTTTTATGCCTGTAATGACAGTGCCCTTTAGCTGAGCCTCTGGGTTTTAGAAATAATCAGGACATAGCTACAGGCAAGAAACAGACAAGAACTATAAATCCTCAGGAGCAGACCCAAACAGAGAGGCTGTGAAGTTCAAGTGAAGCAATTCAGAGGGCGAGATGTAATAGCAGTCAGACAGGTAATGGTGAAATACTGAAGGATCATGGGAAAGGCCCTGGAAAGTCAAAAGGATCGATGGTGTATCAGACAATGCCAAGCGCTGGGATCTTGGACTTACAAAGAAGCTGAAATCTAGGTAATTATCATTGTTCCTACTCTTATTTATAAAGGAACTAGAATATTTTGTAGTTCAGTGCTGAGAAATCCTCTGGCCTGACGTGCTCTTCCCTAATAGTTATTGTCAGCTAATTCAGTTACTGCGTGTGTTGTTTTATAAATTAAATGACTTTTATTCGTCTGTACCATTGTCTTGTCTTTGCACTGTTTGCAGATGTTTGCACACGTGCACTTTTATTTATGTTGTTATGTGTAGTTTTTTATAGTCCCGTGTTCTGTGTAGTACCGTGGTCCTTGGGGAACATTTTTTCATTTCACTGTGTACTGTACTAACTGTATGCAGTTGAAATGAAAATAAAAAGCTAGTTGACTTGACTTGACTTGACTTGACTTGACTTGACACCAGGTCAAGGAAGGTTCACACCATCTCTGTTCCCCAGGTTATTTTGCACGGAGGATTTCATTGAAATTTCATTGGGCTTTGTATTAAAATGAACTGCCTTGCACCGAATTTGGAAGAATACGGCACATAAAATATAAAATCTGGATTCTACCACCAGAGGGACTTAATATTTTAATTATTTTAGTCAATTTTTGCTCAAACAAAAAACAGTACTTTAATTCTGCAATATTTAAGACTCATATCTAGAATAGCAAGTAGTGTAATCTTACTATTCCTCATCCATTTTTAAATGCTTCATTGACCATGGCAAATGAGTATAAACAAAATTAAATAAATCTTAGGTAGCTAGCTTGTACTTTTGGATATTGCTCAGTTATGGTTTTCTAACTTCCCTCTTCTGGGAAGGAGAATGACCCACACCATTTAGAGCCACTATAAACAGGGTGTGCGGTAAAATTTAGTCAGAAATGTTTGCACATTTGTATCCATTTGCTGAGTCACTGCACGTGGGTTCAGGGGCACATAAGGGAGAATCACGTGGCCTTTACAATGAAACCTTATGCGACAGCTAACACACCTTTCCAACCGCTCTGACATGGAACAAATGTTCTGTATAACTCATGGCTAAATTCCTTTGTAGTCAAACAAAAGTCACAGAGATCACAAGCTTTTCCTTGGGATGGAACTATACTAAACACTGAATGGGTCCTTTCTGAAAAAACAGACTTAGAATTAAACACATTTTACAGCGTCTGCTTTTACAGTGTGAGAGTAAAAATGAAATATCCATGACAATTTTTTAATAGTGTCATAATTTCTGTTTCTTATAGGTGAATACTGTGTTTGTATTCATGAGGGTCAGACTAAATTGAGGCCATTTGGACAGCTAAGTGTTTATGGGACAAATGATTTAATGTGACCCAAGCGGCTGAGGAAAATGTGGTGCTGAAGTGAATGGGGTGGGCACGTGTTTCC
This sequence comes from Gymnarchus niloticus, assembly GCA_009936485.2. NCBI lineage: Eukaryota > Metazoa > Chordata > Actinopteri > Osteoglossiformes > Gymnarchidae > Gymnarchus > Gymnarchus niloticus. The sequence goes on along the minus strand of JAACJT020000636.1, from coordinate 11,449 downwards.
AGGTTTACTGATGCAGTAATGTACATTTTCAGAATTGCTCCCTCTGCTGACAGTGAGACAGACTCTGAACATGAGAGCACCAGCAGGGCTGAATTGTGCATCAGCTAAACCATGTGTGTTTTCTCATCATTTGCATAAGCTCTTTGTCACTATATTCTTTCATTATGTAGTGCATCCATTTACTCAGCTATCGTACACGTCATGCTGAAGCTGACCACCACCCCCCGGAATTAAGGGTTCGGAATTAAAATTGAGAATACATCGGTTTAGATCATTACCAGTATAGCTGATAAACCAAAGCTGAATAACTAGCCTCAGTCATTTATACAAATACATATAACCATTAATTATATCCAGCTGTCATATTGCCACTTATCCTAGTCAGGCCTGTGGGCCGGTCTGGAGCCTATCCCAGGCAGCATAGGGCGCCAGGCTTGGGTATACCCTGGATGGGACCCCAAGCCATTGCACACACAGTCACACACCCAATCTCACACTACAGGTACTTTAGAGATTCCAGTAATTCTAAAATGCATATCAGTGTACTGTGGGAGGAAATCGGAATAGCCAAAGGAAGCCAACAAAGCACCTGAAAACTCAACACAAAGAGCAGAAGGGGTATTCAGACTGCCCACACTATCAGGGCAAGGCAGCACTTATAACCACTAAGCTACCGTGATGTACCAGCACTGAGCTACTGCTCATGTCAAAGGTGTAAATTACCAGAGCTTTTGAGGGACCTTGCACATTAAAAATAAATGAAGTGCTAAATGTATTACATATAAACACATCATTCTCTTACGCTTGATTTTATTCTTCTTAAATCTTGTACTTGTCTCAGCTTTGTTTGTGTCAAGCGTAATCATTACTGCACATGCATGAGTCATCAGACTGGCAGGTTCATCCTGCAGATGGATAAAAAGGAAAGTAAAGCAGGCTGGAGCAGTTCTTGGTACTTCTAAAATGTTTCATTGAAAGACAGTGTTTATTTGCATTTATGGAATTTTGGCATTGGCATGGCAATGTTTTTATTTTTTTTTTCCTGAAATGGGTATAGTCATTTTTTGTTTTTCATGTATAATAATATCAATATACTCAATCATTATGTTTTGGGCACTTGCTCAGACATCTATGATCAAAGGCCTATGCTGCCAAAGAGACGTTCACCCTGTCTGGCCTACGCAACTCCTTGAAACTGGATCTGGGTGTGAGAGGCCAACTGAGTGTCCCCAAAAGCACCGGAGTGTGAGCGGAGAGAGAAGCAGCTTTTGACCCATCCACCCACCCACATATCGGATGACATCCATCCCTTCCTCGCCCCTCACACCCTTCCACCTTCCCTCTCTGAGGGAAACCCAGGATGGGATCAAACATCCCACCGGCCCTAAAGACACAAGAGTCGGTAAGGCCCACCTGGGCATACGCCCAGACATGGAATCTGAGAGCATAAGCCTTTAAATAGGATGATTAAACACAAGAATGACACGTGTAAGTAGGAGAAAAAAATCCAGTGTGTATTTTATTTTGAGATTTATGGAAACCTGCCACTAGAAAGACTCATAATTTTAAGCATCATTTACAACCAAAAGAGATGCAGGTGTTGAAATGTCTTATTTTTCCTTTTATATTTTTCCTTTCATTTTATTTTATATTTTCTAATTACTTCATATTTTGACAAATAACTTCTTGCTTCAATGAGCTGTTTTGAACTTGAGCTAGACACTTGAAAATATCGTCTCTTGCTTAATTTGTCTTTTTGGGAGATTCTACTCCTAAGATGTCATTAAATAGCTCTTCTTTGTCATTTATGACATGCTCTCCTCTGCAAGGCTTTCGCTTCAAAACCCATAATTGTCCTTGATAGAGACCTGTCACGACTGAACTAGCTCCATGGCAACTGGGACCATTTTTCAAAAAGTCCGAATCAGTCTGTTTAATCATTTGATTTCTATGGTAAAGCTTGTCACTGGTTCTTCATGGCCTCTGTATTTTGTACTCATAAGTTGTTTTTTCTTCTCGGTGTGAATCGCATAACCTCTTTGAAAAGCGAATCAGAATAAAAAGCTGGTGAGAGGAACTGATGAGATAAGGCCTGGAAAATTGTTTTTTTTTACTTTGTTTCTCAATTTTGAATGAGACACAATGAACCCTCATGAATAATTGTTTTGCTCTTTCAGGTTAACTTCAGAGGTACAAATTGTTATGGTAAGTTGAAGAGAACACTTGTCATATTTCTGATTGGCTTAATGTATCCAGCCTGCTTCCTGATTGACCAAATGCATCCAGCCTGCTGTGTGATTGGTCTATTATATTCAATGATCCCTGCCAGCTCCCTGGCTGGCCTAATCCACACACTTTTGACTGCTCACATTCCAAGATATAACAAGTGATGAATTACATGACTGTTAAATTAATAACAACTCCTGATGATGAATGGTCTATGATAAGCGCTGTTGAAATTCTGAAAGCTTTAGGATTTAGAGGATAAGCCTTTGCAAAGTTGCCATCACTTAGCTAATACCTTTACAACTTACAGCTTGTGTTTGCCATCGGATATTAAGATATTAATTACCTGGCCTACTTGTTTTCAGTTTCCCTTGACATGTTTGCCCAGTTTATGTCATCCCTTTGTTGTGTTTGTTTGTCTGTTTTTCTCATTGTAGGCAGAAATGGTCAAACACCCCCTGAGCTGATAATGGAGTGAAATGGGGTTGAAAAGGCACGCTGCTCAATGTTAGGGATGTATCCAGGGAAATAAAATATTCCCTTTATAACCAAAGCAACGTTTCATGAACTTGCAGTTTCAGGCTCTTAGAAATGTACATTTGTGAGAAAAAGTTTGTAAACCCTTTGGACTTGTCTGGATTCTACATGAGTGGCTCATAAAATGTGATTTTATCTCCATAATAAAAAGACTTATACATACAACACACTCAGCATTTTACATTGCCATATATTTAAAGGACAAATGATCTAAACAATCAATGCCATTGCTGGAAAAATTATGTGGACCATTATCAAAATAGCACCTAGTGAAAACTTGATTGGTTAAAATCTCAACTAGATATTTCTAGATAACTCTGAAGGGTCAACCACCGTTTTTTTATTACAATCATGGGGCAGTGTATCATTTCTGTCTCCTCTGTTTGTCCTTAGAGTTGTATTTATGTTAATTTACGCTGCTGTGTGTTTTATGATAAATGATTCATTAATATACAATTAATATACAGTACAATTTATAAAAACAAAATGTTGCATACTGGTTTATTGTGAATTTATCAGGACATTTTTTACAACTGCTATCTTCCATTTCTGATAAGAAGGAATCTCATCTAAGCCAACAAACCTTCTTGGAGTTGAATTTCATTTCAGTGTATCTGCAGTGTCATATGGACAGTCGATAAAGGTTAATTTTTCACACCCACAGCTATAAGCATTGATTTTGCTCATTCTAATGGTACTTTAAAGCAGTGAAACTGTAAAAATGGTTACGCTTATGTTTGTATTGGAGTAAAAGTGGCAGTTGGAGTTTCCCCAAAAGCATTGCGTCACAATCGTTGTCTGTAATGTGGGTGGCCAGACCATAATCAATGTAGAACAAACCACAGTTTTTCAAAACCGCACTGTTGTTCCTGAGTGTTGTAGCTGGTTTTGCGGGCAAAGATTCAAAAATGGAACTTGCTTCATTTGGGAGTGTGCTGGTCGAGTGTTTTTACTTGACTTATGTTACAACCTCGAGGGCTTTCAGGAAAACATGTTTCTGTACCTAACCTTGTTTTAGCTACTGGAGAGAAGCTAGGGGTGCAGCGACATAGTGTAGAAGAATGGATATTGTATTCATATAACTGAAGATTGTGTCAGGTTAGATACAGGTGGCCATATGTAACCTTTTACAGCAATGAGCAAACTGACCTGTAAGCCTCTGAGACCAGACATTCTGAATGTAACTAAGGTTCACATAAAGATCTGGCCAAATTTCCACCTTGTTTCTGAATGTTTCTTTTCCCAGCTGCCGGAGTTATAGGTTTCTTCTCTGTAGGCAGACAAAGGTGTCTATGTGAGTCACGTAGCTTGTCACTCATAAATCAGTCTATTAGCCAAACCAGCTCCGTGAAGTTTTGCCTGCAAGTGGATTCTGACAAAAAAAATGCTTTTGAGGTTCTAAGTAAAACTTAGGTGAATAATTGTTTGCTTTCACCATGCCGGTAGAGGAAAGAAGTTGCCTTAAAATGGATTTTTCAGGGACACTTAACACTAGCCTGCACTGCTAACTTAATGATACTTGATAGCACATGCTACCCGTAATAGCAGTAGTATTGTGCTGTATGAAGTACTGACTGTTATTAGATGCTGTCAAGTCTCCTCCTTGAATTGGGAGACTCAAGATGAAGCAAGAGCCAAAAAAAGTTGTTGAAAATTAGATTGAATAAGAACGAGAATATGCCAGTGGCAATAATCAACACATTCAATAGTTTTAAAATATCTCCCCAGGAGTGAAAAACATTTATTTTGTATGGATTTTTTTTTTCCTTCATTTACTCAAAATGTCACATTTACTAAGGAAATTGCATAAACTGCATGGAGTTGAGATGTGTTTCTTTTTTCGTAAGTGATTGTCTTAATAAATAGCACCATATTTGATAAATATGTCATGCACGCAAATGTAGATCTCTAGCCTGGCAAGGCAGATTGAAGTGATTAAGGCACTAGTGATCCAGGATTTTGTAATCATTGTGCATCTCCTTATGACTCGCTTTATTCATGTTTTGGATTGAATGGAGTTATGAAAATTCAATATGATATACACACTGAAAACTCTGCTCGTTTCCATGAATGGATTTTTGCTGACCCCATTCAGCTCTGTGGCATGTATCTGTTATAAAAGTGAGGGATTCTTCGGGGATTCACCCTGACTCTGACGTGATCGGATCTCACACCCAACACAGGGTGAGGCAGGAATCCTACCTCCTGGCTGGGTGCGTCATGGTTTGGGGTGCGGTAGCCGTGGGCTACTCAAAACGGAAAGTGCTTTCCAGATTTAAAGTAGCTGCTTTGTTAAGAGCTCCTGGGTTAAGCTCATTTGCGGAGGAACGTGGGCTTTTGCTGGCTCACCAAAAAAGAACATGAAATAAGGTGTATGAAATCTCGGAAAGGATATTACAGTTAATGCAGGGTTTCTTAATCCAGCCTCCAATGACTCATTGTGCATTCTGCTCAACCTTTTAATATGCATGATTGCACTGCTATGAATTAGGAATATGGTTAATAAACACAGCCAACACATTTTCTTGTTTGATTTGACTCACGTGAATCCCTCAGTTACATTATTTAATTTTTATATAAGTAATTATAATTCATGTAGCTAATGATTACTTTTTCTTAGCCGACAGGTTTGCACTAAACTGCTTCAAATTTAACTCCAGGTTTACTGATTCAAGTGTTAAGTACAATAGATGCTTTACAAATATTCTAAACTTTATGATCCTTAAATAAACAAGAAAGAAGAAAAGGATGTTATTGCTGAAAACAATGCAAAATATCTTTCTCAAAACGGGACAGATATCAAAAGATTCAGAAATTAAAAATGTGAATCAAATCGGTAAGATGCCATCTCGAAGTTTGAGTGTACCTGTCTGCTGCCCTCTAATGGTAGTTCATGAAATTAGACGGGATGGCAGGATTAAGATTTTACTTAAATTTAAAGACCTCTTTACTGACGTAATAGACTGTTGCATTCTACCCTTGATCAAGATTCTTGACTACGTGGTTTCATTCAAGCCAACACTGCCACAGTATCTTAGAACAGTACGTTGATAAGCAATCCTTTTCTCTAAGAATCATAAACATTGCAGTGGGGTATGGATGTTCAGTCATTTGCCAATCTTGATAGTCTGGTTTATTTCCTAACATGAGGATCTTGGTTAATGGCAGCAAAAAAGACTGAACAATATGAGCAAAGTAAAGGCCTGAGGTCAATGTTGATTGTATATTTGGCCCTGAAGCATTTTGACTATCTATGATTCAGCAATCAGGAATAAGTTTATTATTTGCTTTGTACACTTACATACAAGAAATTTGTCTTGGACAGCAAAAAATACAAAATTACGAATACACATTAGCTAAGGTACAGAAACTAAATAACAACACGAACAGAATCCTTGAATGTATCCCTTTAGAATTGCTTGAAAGGGGAAGATAAACACAACACATACTGGACCTGTCAAGATTCTATTCCCTCTTGCACAGTTTAATTGGTGATACTACTGTGCATGCTTGTCGATGATGCAAAATGAATACTGGAACGCAGTGAATATATAAAGTGGTAAATTATGGTCCGTGTAGAAGTGGTTACAGTCCAATACTGAAGATCCACTATTGAGCTGTACTCTGATTAAAGAGTTCAGGAGCATCAGGGAAGAACTTGATACAGTGATGGGTCTTTTCTTTACTGAGTATAGGCACTTTCAAGAAGCTTGGAAAAGTCTATGGCCAGGATGTGAAAGGTTGGACATGATTGTGCGTTGAACTTCTCAATGTCTTTTTTGGTAGCTGATGAAGACCAAACTGTGACTGGTGACATGAGGATGACAGTATAGAATTGAACCATCAAAGGTTGCAGCAGGTTGTATCTCTTCAGCTGTTGAAGGTAGTGCACAATCTCTTGGGCTTTACTGGTAATTGAGCAGATGTTGACTTCCCATTTGACGTCTTTAGAGATTAAAGGAGTGAGAAGCTTGAAAGACTCTTCATCTCTTCCAATGAAAAAAATAAAAATACTGCTTGCTTTTCTCAGCTGTCTCTTGGAACTATGGGGAGGGACCCAGGATTCACATCTCTGCATCCCGATGTCATCTGCCTGCCTTACAGATGCCAGTAAAAATGCTTCCTGCTTATTTCATTAAAACGTGACTGTAAAACAAAAAATATGGTGCTTTTCCGGCTCAAACATTTTGCATTTCTTTCACAGATTTGTTCATCATTTTCCTTGGAGCTACAGTAAGTGTAAAGAGTAAGAAAATGTATGCCATTATTTCTGATTGGTAAAATACGGATATTCTGCAGTTTTACACTACTAAAAATTTTCCGCCAGAGGGCAGTGAAGATCTTTTCTTGTGTTCATATTCCAGAAACCTTCAATAAATAAACATTGGAAGTCTGAAATGAGATTTTACTTGAGCCATTAGACAAATAATACATATTTACCGATGCATGCATATCAACTGTACCTTCAGTCAATAGCTGTTTTTTCGCTTAGCATTAGAATACAAAAACATGTCTGCCAGTTGGGACCTTGGCACGTTGCTCATGAATTAAATGCAGTTCTAATTAAGTTATAAAACAGATATTGCCCTCTGACAATGAAACATCAGTTTCTGTCTAGTGTTTTATATATATAAAAATTTTAGTTTGATGAGGCAGTTTGTTGACTGGTGTCTGAAAAATATGCATATGATCCTCACCAGACGGCACAGACCGCTACAGATGTGAACACTGCAGGTGGTTTCTTCTAATGAGTGTATTAACCACTGCTGTCCTGTAAAGGACATAGTATTTCAGTGGAATTCAAATGTTAAATGCGAAGCAGACTGGAATGCAAAGGAGAGCACTGGCAGTCTTTCTCAGCATGAAAAAGCACTAAAAAAATGTTTGCAAAGATCTTCCTTTGAAGTCCTGCATCGGTCTAATTCTGCTGTTTTGCTTGTGAGCATAGATGAAGAGTGCAAATTCTTTTTGCAAAGGAGAGACACAAAACATAACTGTAAGGTGCAGGATTTTTTTTTCTCATTAAGAAAGTATAGTGTTTATATTATGCAGCAAAATAATAAAAGTAAAATTCTAAAATGCATTTCAATTTTGAATGTATGGATGGCACGTTATAAGCACAAATTGATATACAAACTATTACACTAGCAAATTATTTTTCATATTTTTCATTAATGCTCATTATACACCATTATGAATTAAAAAGACTTTTGGCAGAAGTAGCAAAAGAATGTGGATGAATGTAGACTAAAATATTAACCAAACGCAAAAAAAAAAAAAAAATCTCGTTTGCATGCTTAGACAAGAGAGAACGAACCATGGTAATGGTGATATGTGGTGACTAACACATGCCAGGCAATACAAGGCATAATGCTATTCTCATTAAAGCATAACAGCGTGTTCTTTGTCTACCCATATGTCATGTGTTTAGGTGTTCCAGAACAGGTGATTGTCTCAGCTTGTCATTGGCTATTTGTTTTGTATCCTTGTATGTGTGTGTGTGTGTGTACCATGTTAATATTGCGTTGTGGGAAAAATATGTCCCCAGGAGCTAATACCTGATAGTTTTTACCTTGAGGGGGCATTTTCATGTCCCCACAAGGGACAACTCAATATTATAAAAATCTATGAAAAGCAATTCAAAATTCAAAAGAGCCACAAGTCTTGTATTTTGTTGGGTTACTTATGATGAAAATTAGGGCTGGGTAAGGGTTAGGCTGACTGTTCATTAGAAGGACAAATAATGAAGATGAAGCTGAAATATTTTGGGCACACAATGAGAAGACAGGAGTCACTGGAGAAGACGCTAATGCTGGGAAAGGTTGAAGGCAAAAGGAAGAGGGGACGGCAGAAGATGAGATGGATAGACAGTGTAGTGGAAGCAATGAACATGAGTTTGGGCAGGCTTCGAGAGGCGGTGGAGGACAGGGCAGCCTGGTGTGCTGTGGTCCATGGAGTCACGAAGAGTCGGACACGACTGAGTGACTAAACAACAACAGCAAGGGTTAGGCTTGTCTTAGTTAAGATTATGGTTAGGCCCATAGAAGTGAATGTAAGGTCCCCTCGAGGTTAGAAATATAAATGTGTGTGTGTGTCTGTGTGTTTGACAATCATCAGTGTAGTGAATGAATAAATATACACCTGTAATTAGTTACTTAGGTCATCCAGAGAAAGAAGAGTGGATCCAAGGAGTTCAAGCAACCGACGGGTTTCCTCATCTTCGAGGCATGGAAAGACATGAATCTCTAGACAGATGCAAGTGTTTATCATAGCCATGAGCCATATGGGGAAGGGACGATTGTGCGCTTTGGTATACGACAAGCTTTCTCCGTGGACTGCTATAGCCTTATAATAGCTGCTATATATAGGCTCTTTTTCACGACCACCCTGCCTTGAAGCAGGTACTGTCGAGACAACTGAGGAGGCTTTTTGACAGTCTTGAGGAGGAGTCTTGGCATATCTGCAAAAGAAGCTGAGTGTGAATGTCTTCTAATGTGACATGCATTGGTGACTAGATGAAGAAGGTATAATTAAGCTAGTTGTGAACATGAAGAGGGTGGAATTGTCTTTTTGTTATAAGCCTATGTGTTCTTAAGTAATCTCTTGGGTTTGGGTAATAAAAAAACTCAAAATAATGCTAAACAGATTGCTAAGTAAGCATGCCCCCTGACTCAAAGCAAATATTGTAGTATTCCATTTGACTATTGGAAACTCCCTCCCATTATGCCGCATTGGTTGTCCCACATTGAATGGAGATGGGTGGGGATGTGACTTCCTCTAAGGACTCTGGGGTTGCACAACAAGCCATTTGCACTACTCGCCGAATGCAGCTGACTCCACATCACGCAGCTTCTGAAAGATGCCACCCCACCCATTCCATGCTTACTAAACCAACACAGAATGCTCTTCCTGATCTGGCCGAATGGCCTCAAAGCTTCGAGGACACCTGTCTGATCTCGTTTAACATCAGAACATTTCAATATCACTGTTGCTGCTGCTAACTTTGAACAAAGATATCACTATACACACTGAACAAAAATTTCTCCCTTTATTCTTAGATGTATTGGGCTGCTGCCCTTTGATTTTCATTATATGACAATAGTAATTTAGCTAATATGACCTGTCTATTATGTCTATTTTAGTATCCCCATCATGACAAAGCAATGTATGGTTCCAAGTGAGCAGAGTGAGCCGTTTCTGACTGACTGCATGTAGTTTTGGCTGCCATTATATCTTGTGGGATTGGTGTTAATATTGGTGATCCTGAGCCGATTTTGATCAATTTTTGGTCGATCGGCCGTGGGCCTAGCTGTGTGAATGTTAATGGATGACACGTTGAGCAGTTGCTCTAACTGTATGACTTGTTTTGTAAGCAGTTTCGACTGAATCGTTACCTGACTTTGCAGTTTATCATTATAAACATTAGTCAGATTTTTTGCTTGTGTTACAAAGTATGAGCACATAAAACAGATTTGATGGGAAACAAAATATATGTTTTGTTACAATTTTATTAAGGTGTATTTATTCTAACAAAGATCAATATCAGTTCATGATCAACAAAGTTACTGTAAATATATATATATATATATATATATATGAACATCCTTAGGCCTAAGTGGATTCATGTATAAATTTGACATTTACCAAATCTACAGGTATTATCCAATTAGTGAGTGGCAATTCTACTTTGCAGACAAGATGGCTTCCATGTCATGTGTTTTCACATGCATTGTCTGGTGCGTGGGAATGGAGATGTATTTGAATGTGATTTGAATGTTTAGGCTTAAAAGGTTCTGCCTTTGAGTAGAGGGCAGTCTAGGATGGCACAGTGAGGATGGGGCTCGTGTGAGGGATAGATATTATGGATTTTCATACTGTATACTTCTCAGTTTTCATGCACATTTCTTCCCCTGCTACACCAACCCATGAAATTTGCATACACAGCACATAGGGTACACCGTAAGAATGAAACAGCAATAGTTGAGCATGTGATCATGAATTTATCAAAGCAGAGCACTGTGATTTTTTCTCAGTTCCATTGAGATGTCCTGCTTAAAGGCATAGCCAATATACACATTGAAAGCCTGACACAGATAGTCAAATCAATGACAATCCTATAATTGGACGGTTTAGTCTGTACTGAGTTACGGGTCTGGTGATAGCTTGAGTCTTTCATTTACATTTCATTTATGTATTTAAACTAAGAAAACCATTTGCAGAGAATATACAGCAGACCTGACCATTCCAAAAGCATTTTATCCAAGTATTGGGCATAAAAAGATAACACTTTTACTTGTTGCTTGTCTTTGAGTGATATGTTAAGTGATGGAGTGTTACCTGCATCGTGATGTCACTGCCTTGATTCTAACCAACTGTATTATGAGCTTGGAGACATGAGGAGACCATTTCTCTAGAGTAATGTCCTGTGAATTAAGTAAGGAACGTTCTATCCAATTGTTTGCAAAAGTAAATTATGTACTTATAAATTTGTAATGTAAGGCTGTAGACACACTGGCCCTGTTGCCCCCCCGGGGGGAGGTAGTGAAGTTGGCTCCAGGGTGGCTGAATTCACATCCACATGTTGATCAGGCCTCCACCTCATGGAGGGAGAAACTACCTACATATCGACACCCTACTGGAGACACCTCCTGCCCCTCACTTCCCCTACTCAGGAAGAAGGAGATGA
>JAACJT020000635.1:2201-18508 GCA_009936485.2 Gymnarchus niloticus | reverse complement strand
GAGAATATGCATGAGCAGAGCAGCGATTCAAGGCGGCAGAATAATGGGTGATAAAAAAAATTAAACAGAAACAACAACATTCAAAGAGTAGATTTCATTTTTTGACATTTAACGGAACTAAAAGACAAAATGGCAGGCATGACCCCTTGCAATTTTTTTTTGGTTAGATAAAAGCTTATTTAATTTCTTTGCCCACTCCCTGACCAGACACAGCTGATGTACATCTTTATTTTAAACAATGACAGTGCAACGTTGCTTATATACATTTCAACGTCTTTTTGGGTTAAAACTTATTTCGATACTCACAGAAGCACAAATACACACATATGTTCATACTCATATAAGCAAACACGTATTTCCCAACTTTATATCTTTTAAGTCTTGCCGCAAAAAAAAATACGTAAGCCCGTCATATCCGCCTGTTCATTGGTCTGTTTACTTCCTCATATTACCTCATGAAAAAATAAGCTATGGCTTAAATATCTCATTTTAACATTTAATGTATGCAATGAGTCTATCAGTATAATGGATTCTGCGTTATCTTTGCTGCCTATAAGTCATAGAGGAGCCAGTGCAATTAAACCTGCGTAAGGCAGAATTGTGAGATGAAATTTCACAGATAAGCACTTTCCCGGGCTGTATTTTCTACCTAATGAGATGCGGAGAGATACTTATAAACATTTTGCTTTACTTGCATTGAAAGTTAGATGATGGTGTTACCTTGCAGAAAAATCGCAGTGAAAGGCGACCCCAGTCATTATGTTGTTCAGACCACTGGCCCAGTGTAGGTCAGGTAGAAGCCAGTGGGCCTCCATGTTGACTGTCTAGACTGTAAGGCCTAGAGAATGAGTGCCACTGGAAATTTTGGGCCCTATGAATGCTTGATGCACTGGGTCCCTTTCCCTCACCTCTTTCATGGAGTCTTCCCATTCTGGGCCCTTGGAATCATCCCAGCCCTCCCCCTCACATTATAGCACCCATAAGATACCCTGATACTGAGTTATTTACATATTGTCTTGGATAGGACTGTACAACTGTACTTTTTTACTCACTGCTGTTGAAGGGGGTAGTTTGTACTCCCATTGGCACCGGTGATAATTATCTCGCCACCAGCAGATGACCACAACCACATCTCCCACAAACTCGTCTTGCCGCTCCACCTGGTCCTCTAGGTTCTAGCTGCGTTTGACAAATGGAGCAGAACAGGCGAGGATGAAAACTTGCTCTGGACCTGCAGCCTGTTCCACGTCAACAGCCACCAAGGCAGAAATGTCAGCGTCACCTCCATCACTTTGGAAAGTGAGGCTTGGTTCTAATTTTAGATCCTCTTCTACACCTGAGGAAGGAGAGCTTATTTGAACTGCTGCAATCCCGTGTGTTTGGTTTGATGTGGGTGCTGGATGTTGGATCATCATTCAAATAGTGAGGGGAAAAGATCATAGCCACCCATCCGTTGATCCATCCATCCATCCATTCATTCATCCATCCAATGTCCATAACCGCTATTCCAATGCAGGATGATGATGATGAGCCCAGAGCCTATCCTAGAAGTTAAAAACACAAGGCAAGGGTTAACTAGAATGGGCATAAGTTCCACCCTCCCTCTAAATCTACATCCAGTTTTGATATCCAGCTGAAATTGTCCAGATTTTTTGTGCTCCTGTAAGAATAATAAAAGAAATATTGTCATAATAGTTTACACAAACTTTTCCTTAAACTCAGACGGTTTCAAAATATCACTAATGAGGATAACAGGGTGCTTGGCCTTTTGGCCACAGAGAAGGATTATCTAGCAGTAATTTAGTCTGAAATTCCCTCTCACATATAAAACTCATCACTTGACTTAATCGCAGAGCAATATGGCAATAATTTAGAAGTGAAACATTCAGGGCCAGCAGCCTTTTTCTCTCCCTCAGACCCTCGCCTAATTAATTGCCCGTCTCCCGGTTATTTGAGACACTTCGTGCTGTTCGAGTCCACCGCTCACGAGGAACGCGCAGGGGACGGCGCGTCAGCACGTCGTCTGCCGTCTTCCAGCACGCCCGCGCCACACCAGGAATGGCGGTCCGGCGGTTAATGAGACGCGGCTCATTCTTTTCTCGTAGCTGAGCTCAGACTGCTAAAAAGAGAGCCTTTAAAGACAGGCTGTACCAAAGAGCCATTTTTTAAAATAATAAATAATGCAGAGATGGGAGACTGAGAATAAAGACTCCTCTCAGCAATTAACTATAGGGTTTGCTGATTAATTGTCATCTAGAGGTGGTTTGCTGTTTGAGGTTTCATTCGTTTCTTGAACCGTCACTGCACTGCGTGATGTCACATTTAGAATAACGAACTGCGTTGACTCGGAATCTGTAGTCATTTTTGTTTCCGTACTCCACCCCCGTAACAACACTGCGACAGCCACAGCAATTATAAGAATAACTGAAGTTGTTAACATGAAGGCATGCTTTCATGTTAAAGGCACACCTCGGCCTCTAAGGTGTGCCGTACACCTCAAAACTCCAAAACCCATTTTCATCGTTCTGATTTCTTACGGTGGGGTGCGCTCCACCTGTTCAGGTCTGTTCAGGGACTCCGTCTGAAACATGTCTTCCGACATGCAGGGAATTCTTAAACGCAGGGTGTTTAACCCAGTCTGATGACGATCAGTTATACGGCTGCAACTCTTTTAAGAACTGAAACAGCATAACTGAAATAAAATGTTCAAATGCTGTACAATAAAGTAACTGTAACTTAAAGAATTGTTTGTCCATTTCAAATAATTTAAGTGGTGCCTGAGACGATTTTATGATATTTTTTTGAAAAAATAACTTTTCGATCATAAACAGGAAGAGATTCATAAAAAGGTACATAATTTTATCATTTTTATTTTTATTATAAAAAGGCTACAGAAACTCTATAACTTTACCCTAAGTTTTCAGATTGTTGTATTGGCTTTACTCTAAACGATAGAGCCAAAAATAGTTTGAAAATGTCCTCCGCAAGCGTACTCCCTCCAGTCCATCGTAGAACGGCCTCCGATGGTTCCTACTTGATTTGGGAAAAATAGCCACTTCTGCTTCACCACAAGGTGGTTAAAGACAAGAGGCGTGGTGGCAGGACCCAGCCTGTCACGAGGAATGGAAACCCGTAGTCAGTTCTGATCTGGGGGGCACCGTGGATGCGGCGGTGAGGACGGGGCATACGTATGGGACTTGGATCGATTGTAGTGACCCTCAGATAGAAACAGTCTGATATGTGAGCAGCTGCCTCGTCTGCAAAGGGCTATTGGAATAAGCCATCGATAAACATGGACATCGATTAACCAATCGTGCAGGGTCCTCACTGGCATGCCCTTATTACTGCTTGTACCTTTCTGCTTGCTGCTAGGTAAATATACACAGCAGATCGATGTTGGCAGTTAGGGACGGCTGATAGCTACGTTTTACAAAAACCTCGTTTCTTAATGCAAACCGGTACAAATGTTGCAAGTGCACAAGCGGTGACCATCTTGTAATGCTTCAAATTAATATTTGAAATAACTAAGATATTACTGCATCCCATCCAGGGTGCCCTGTGCCTAGCTCTGCCTGGGATAGCCTCCAAGTTCATTGTGACCAAGCACTAAATAAACAATGCTGCATGTTTTGGTGATGTGACGATCTAGGGTTGCCACGCCCCCTGATCGCCTGATCCTGAGCGCCAGAGCCCGTTGCTCCCCTTAATTGGAGCCTGCATTCCACACTACCTGGGTGGAATGTGGGAGGAGCCACAGTTGGCCCTCATTGGCAATTAAAAGCTCAGGGGTACAAAGGAGCAGAAGCAAGCCAGGGAAAAGGGACAGAACTTGTGGTCCCATTGCAGCACAAGCCACTGGGTGGGCAGCGGAGTTGCTGCGGGAGACCACCACCTGCCAAGAGGAATGACCGTCTCCCAGGACCATGTGACCTCACGTGGTCACATCCCACTCCCCCTGCCCTGTATGTGCTGCTGTGTTCTGCTGTACCGGTCAATAAAGGCAACTCCCTCTGGGAACTGCAGCCGCAACTTTGGTGGGCCGGGTCCATCCCCTGACAGTGTGAATGAGTTAATAAAAGTCTATGAAGGAATTCCATTGTTCCTTGTAAATGTGTGTGGAAATTTTAAACAAATTAACATTATTCTGATTGTATATGCTTTAATGACTGAATTAGATTTACATGTCTTCTTTAGTAAATTGCACACCATTGAAGCGATGGAGTCCAGGTGGTTTGGTCCAAACTCTCACCTGCTTTTAATGAAGAAAAAAAAACGACAGCAAATCAGCATGACGATACAAGAGACAGGTTGTGCCTGTCTCTTTACTTTAGTCGCTATGCAGGTCTGGGTGCTGAGAGGCTGTGTGACTCATATGAGTGTCTATCTAGCAGCTTCTTAAGAGTCCACTAGCAGCCCAGCTGAGTGCTGGGAGTGAGCTCCAGCTCAGATGGACTTGCGCTTTGCTAAGAATGAGTGGATTTTAATTCCTCCAAGGGCAGGAGCAGTGCTGTCTGTCCTGAATTCTCTTCAGTTGTAGGACACAGGGGAGGTGGGGAGCAGGTGAACTGAAGCTGTACTCTGACACACCCTCTCTTTCTCCCAGTCCGAACCCCACTTACTCTACTTCTTACAGCATTCTTCATTATTCAGAAGCGCTTTAACAGGATAGGGTGGTGGTGAGCCTGGAGCATATCACCAGAAGAAGCTGACAGACAGACAGGCAGACAGATAGATAGATAGATAGAAGGATGGATGGATGGATGGATGGATGATGGAGCTGCACAGGCTGTATAGTCCATCGTAGGGTGCACACACGACAGAATATTATAGGAAATGTAGGCAAACCAATCTGGCCAAGCGCATGCCTTTGCTGTGCGGGAGGAAACCAGGGTACCTAGAGAAAACTCGTACAAACATGGGGTGAGCATTTAAATTATATATGAAGCTGTACAGAGCTGAGGGGAGTGAAACCGACAGCCCCGGAGGAGTGTGGCCACAGCGATATGCACTGCACCGCAGTGCTACCTCCTGGTAGTACTCCACGTCAACATGTAACCACATAAAGGACAAATCTACATACAAAAGGAACTTTGAAGTTACAGGATTCCTCCAGTCATTTATACAGGGAAGAGGCTCTCTCCGGGGTGGGGGGAGCAAAGCATTCTGGTCCTCCAAGGCTGCTTTTCATAGTAAGTGCTACATGTTGGCATGTAGCATAGTAGATGCTAAATGAATAGCACATATGGGGGCAGACCTAAGAATAGAAGGCTGTAAGAGCTCTGCTGTGTCTCAGAGTGAGGCTCTTGGCTCTTGACCTGAACAGCTCCTGAGAAAGACCCGCATATGTAGTGAGATATTTAAATTTCTTGTGATTTTACTGAACAGGAGACAATGTTACCCATGCTCTCAGCTGATGCTGGATCTTCTAGGTTCCTCACCATTCCAGCAGAAGAAGCATTCTTGGCCTATACTGCTCATCAATCCAGGAGGAGGGTACTTTGACTCAGAGATCTTTTGATGCCAGAGCACAATGGGTGTGTTGTTGTTCAGCACTTTATCCAACCCCCCCATGTCCACATTTCAGACACCTGTTTTACCGGTTACCCCTAGCAAATGAGATTTGCCTATTGCCCAGGAGATGAACCATGTTGCTCTTCTCCCGGTGAATCCCAAAAAAAGTATAAATGTTCCTAGCAATCTGTTTTCACGCATCTCTGTAAGAAAGCATTTTGTCAGAAGATGTTTTGTTCAGCGGCTGTTAAGTACAAAATAAGAGGAATATGGGTGTGGCCCCGCCCCACATTTCATACACATTTTCTGCCTTAACATTTTTTTTCTCTCAATTCCTCTTTTATACCCTGGCTGAGGTGCAATTTTGTCCAAGGAAGGAACTGCATCTCAGATAATCGCACCATATTTAAAGGGCAGATTTTTAAACTCTTCTCTGGAACACAGGGCTGTCTGACCGCGCAGTGGGGGATGTGGGAGGTGGGGGGAGGGGGCGGCTCCACAGCACTTTTATCCGATGCTGCGATTGAACTCAGACGTGGCCATTCTTTGGAGTCTATCAGACTACAGAGGCAAAGAAGATTCAAAGAGAAGGGCGAGAAGCAGAAAGAGAGAGATGGCACAATAAGATGCAGCATTATTAAGATTTTAACATCCTGGGACACTGGCAACACATCCCACATAAAGCTTGCTGTGGACTAATTGAAAGCACCTCTGTTATTCTGAATACACCAGTGTACCCTGCAGGAGAAGGAGATAAAAATTAATAGTAATAATAATAATAATAATAATAATAATCCAAGAACAGTGATGGAAAAAAATTCCCTGCGGTCTTCTCATTTCAGACGGGGAACACTGAACACAGGGCTGCCTCTCAACCTGGTGTCTGCCGTTCGCAGTGAAACTCGGGAATGTGCATTTGTCCGGCGGGAGGATAGTCACAGATTTATCGCACCTGCGACAGAGAGTATAGCTGGGGGAGGGGAGCTTTATAAAAATGAAATGAATGTTCTTATCACCGCTTTCCAAGTGATGCAGCTTCTCTGAACGTAGCTCTAGCTCCCCTCCCATGAATCACAGTCCCGGCTGGAGTTACGAAGGCCTCTCCACCTGAGCTGCCCTGTACTCAGTTTCATTCAGTACTCCCAGCGTGTTTTTTGTTCAAGACAAATCTCCACATCCCAGTCGAAGCAGTTAACCGGTTCCAACTCACCCTGCTTACCTCTTACAGTGAATCATCTCTGCTATTTATGCTACTGTATTATCCATCATCAAAATGTGCCTCATCAAGACAGCGTACCAAATGTATCAAATAATTGAGGGAAAAACATTTCTGAGGATGGTCTTGTCCCCGCAGGTGACTAACGTTCCACTCAGGCTGTCCCCTGCCCAGTGCTTCCATGGATAAGGTCCCTGATCACTGGGACCCTCTACTAAAATACAGCAATGGAAAAGCATATATTGATGGACGCCTGGATGGAAAGGGTGGACAGATTATTCTAATCCTCTGTAAAACTTGCATTGGATCGTTTTATACAAGACCTGTCTATCGTTTTACTCTTTTCCATTTTTCCAGGACTTCCTACCAGGTATTAACACCTGGTGTCGGGACCCCAGATGGCAGCCCACTCTCTGCTTTAACAGTGTCAGTGAAGGCTCTTCCTTTGCTGTTGAGTTGTTTTGGCTCTTAATGATTCACAGGTTTGACTGGCCGGTGTTCCTCTCAGATAGATACCGCTACCTTTCTTAGGCTACAGAGCCGGCACACCAAAATAAGAGCGTCTTTACATGGCTGTGCCTCCCCCGATGTGCCTTGGAATGAGGCCCACTTGCAAAACACTGTAATTATTCAGCTGTAGCATGGACAAGTTACAAGAAGGGACCTTTAAAACGTCCTCCTTTTAGCTGAAAAATAGCCCTTGCTAAACAGTATTCTACATGCAATAAAATCTATATTACAGATTCGGGCTAAGTTAAAAGAGTTTGCATTATTATGATAATTAGAGTGATCTTCTCGTTTGCATTTTAAATGTTATTATTCTTGATGACTCACACAGCATTTGTGGCAAAACACAGTCACAGTGCAGCAGCATCGGCAGGGTCCTCATCAGTGTGTTTAGGCTGAAAGGCTTGTAATTACATGTAAGAAAGCATAAAAGGCCTATAAATAAGATAGAAAACTAATGAACAGAACTCACGTCCTATCAGTGCAATTGATAGTCTCTACAGAGGACTGGCAAAGAAGAGTAATTGAGTTTTACAAGCAGAAGCACGGGGAAAAGATTTGCGTCTGTAGCATGAGGAAGGGAAGAGAGCAAAAAAAAACTGTGAAAGTACCATTGCTGGAGGGCTGAGATATTAACTTCATGACTGATTTATGTTACAAGATTTGAAATGCCTGCTAATAGTCGTATTAGCTGAAAATTAGCTCTGAGCTACCACCTGACTCCGGTAGCCTAATAAGACCATACAAATTAAAGGTGGACAGAAGTGCTTCCCCACGTAGCCATATCTCGATAAATGTAAGATGATAGCGTATCCCTTACGAAAAAAACACAGCTCTCTCACACGTGAAAATCCATTTCTTCTTCATGTCTCCACGTTAATTTTCACATGAATTTTTTCATCGAATATGTGAATAAACATCTAATTTGTGACTTTTTTTTACGTGTATGACACATTTCCACATTTTTTTTTTGCATGTGATACTCCGAAAAATCCACACGTGTGTTTGTCTATGCGGGTGCATTTTCCTCACATTTCCAATGTCCAGTAGATTCTCTCAGTGTTCTTCGTGAAGTTGACATGCTAAGCAGGAAGGATTATAACTCAACCTAGGAGTTCATAGCCTGGTTGCTCTGCTTTCAAGTGTGTTATAAATTGTGCCTTTCTCACAAATCTTAAAGGCCCAGCAACTTTTATCCCATCTATCCCCATCTGCTGTCTTGGCCTCCCGACCATTTTCTCACACAAGCTCTAACATTTTCACAGATAGAGAGGCACACCTTCTCCTAATTTCCGGTGACACCATTAACGGGGCAAACTAAATAGGGGCAGACAAGGAAAGACGGGATGTTTAGACTGTGAATGGCCGTGTTTCTTCACATTGCGCATCGGCCTCCCGCCCAGGCAGCCGGCCCGTCTAGACTTAACTTCCTGGCACTAATCGGAACGGAAGCCGCAGAGGAGACCTAAAATATGCTCGTACAGCAGGTGATTTGGCAATCTGTAGCAGGCGCACCGAGTACAAAGGCGTTTTCATTCACACGGGAAAGTCGACAGCGTGCCAAGACGACGTAGAACTGTCAAAATGAGAAAGTGCTGAGGTGAATCGGCGGAAACCATCAAAAAAAAATAAATACAGTGGTTTCACAACTCTGTGGTTCTGAAGTAAAAGAGTTGAAAAGTAGTTTGAAGACTTTGATGATCTGTCCCAGACCGAGGTGACAGGCCTTTAGTTAAAAGAGAACTTTCAGAAAAAGAATAAAACAATACTCAAAACTGCACACTTCCCAACAAAATCAAAACACCGCTCACCTCAGACTTATCCCGCTGTCATTTTGTGGTGGATTAAAACCCTGCATCTTTAGAACTAACCTTGGTTTTTAGCCTGCCGTGTGAGCCGGATGCATCTCCATTCCCGTCGTTGTTTTATTGCACATCTTGCAGGGTTGCAATCCAGTTTCCGAGCAAATCCATAATTAACGCATCAGAGATGACTGCACCCCTGTCTGATTGATCCCACGGCCCCCGATGCTCAGCGAGTTCCATTAAGACAACACCAGGAGCCAACTGCGTTTCCTCCAAGCCACACCCATCTGCTTACATGGGGGTGCATTAATCCAGAGGCCTGACGGAGGGGAGGCAGCAATCATTGGTGGAAGTCTTTCATAATTAACTCCGTAGGCCAGAAAAAAAAACCATTAGTTTTGATGACAACGCAGGTGACAGTACACAGCATTTCTGCTTTCTGTTGCTTTTTTGTGCTTAGTATCAATGGCTTGAATATGTTTATTATTTTGAGGTTTGCAGAGTTTGCTGAAAAACTAGGAAAAGCAGGGAAGACTCAGCCATTTCAATGGATATTAGATTTAGATAAGATTGTGAATAAGACATTGACTGTGGCAAAAGTGTCCCATGCCACAAGCATTTGCTCCCATAATGCACCAGTGTATTTAAGACAGTCCACAGCAACAAATCTTCTCCCGTATCAGCGTGCTGCCAGGAGCACAGATTCTGTAGATGCATTACTTCTTAATGGTATGGTCTGATCCTTACCTCCCCTTCAAAAAAAAAAGCAATCAATCAAGAGTTGTGCCTTAAAGCAACAGGACAACAACGTAACATTCTGCAGGCGTGCAACAGACAACAGCACTAGCGAGGACTGGGAGCGGAGACATTCCGGCTCCGTACTTCGTTCAGGCACACTTTCCTTATTTGGAGAAAGGTGCCGAGGGTTAAAATGTACCTTCTCTAAAATTTCCTTTGCTAAAGTGGCAGGAGCCAATCAGGAGAGGCACAGAACGCAGAAATCTGGGTTGCCAGATGATGCATATTACTGTGCCTTAAGTTCTGCAACTTACAAGTGGCACAGGAGTCAGTAAGTTTTCGTCGTGATCCTGTGAGCCATCCATAGCCCATCAGATAGTGGGAACTGTTCCCAGATCAGGTGTATTGTTTTATTTCTGCCATCAGTCCTCTCATTATGCATTACATACACCATTGCCATTCTGACACATATAAAAGGCAAAGAAGAGGCCACAGCTGAGAACGACCAGGTTAAGGCGTCTCCAATTAGCTGCCACCTAACTGGTTAATCGTTCAGGTGGAGGTCAGGGCTCCACTCACCGGTTATCAAAACTTGGGGGCACAGCCCCTAGGGGCTTGGGGGGAGGGTGGTTTAGAATATTCTTATCTACCAAAGAGGAGCCTGACAGAAAAAGTTTGAGAGCCACTGTTATAATCTCCTCCGCCTCGCTGAAGTTCCCAGGCAGCAATCATCTGGCAGACCATCACCATTACAGTGCATTCTGGGAGAGATTTCACAGTCGACACAGAGGTTTTAAATGACGAGCCATCTGAGACCGAAGCATCTGAAGAACCACATAGTGTGTAGCTTTCCTGGTCAACACTGTGGGCTGGAAACTGGACGAGGTTCTGCCGTCACCCCCTCAGGCACATCCACTGAACTCCAGCACTCTCTGTGAATGGGTACAGTGCAGACTCCTAAGATGAGTGTAAAGCTTCAGATTAAGGGTCCGTTAAGCAGCTACAATATGAATAACAATGCGCGTCTCTCCCCATCTTCCTTCTTATCAGCTTTCTGTTCGGATTTTCAATGAGTTCTGTCAAAAAAGCATTGCTGTTCCGTGACAAGTGACAAGCTCCGCGACTCTCTGGGTTGTTAAAGGCCACATCTGCCACTCCACCTAGATGAAACCTACCTCTGATCCCTTTAAATTTGTTGAGTAATCTTCAGCCCAGCTGGCATGCGTATGGACACTGAGGACGGAGCAATGAATGATGGCCTCAATTGGTGAATCATTGCTTCTCCTCACCTGACTGGATGGGGTAGGAGGTTGTCTGAACTAGAGCCTGCCGATTCCGGGCACTCCCTTTGCCACACGGTAATGATATCTGACAGGAGAGAAAATTCACAACTATTTACTCTTCTAAACTACCTTTAAACACATTATTCTCCTAATCCAAAGCTTAACAATTACTCCAAATGTTAAACCCCAAAATGAGACTTATTTTACAGTAATGCACTTAGCAACTGCATCCATAGAAACATGTATAAATTAGTATTAGAGCATAAATGTAAATTGTATTCATCAAATAAGCATTACTTTGCAGTGTCCAAGAAAGTTGTGTTACCGTTAAGGGTGGTTGTTCAGTGCTGTTTGCATTTTAGTGTCAGCTGGGTGTACACCTTCCAATGATGTTGTTTTTGTGTGTTTGTGTGCACGCTACCTGGTGTTTTCTCTTCAAAACAGCTGAAGCGATGAGGGCTGTAGGTGTGCAGACTCCCTGCTGTTTTAGTTCTGCTGTTATTTTTATTCCAAGTAGAAATATTGACTTGCAATTATGAATCGGCAGAGACAAAAGCAAAATAAAGGTCAACTTGTGGGTGGTTGGGGCGATAGACGAATCACAGAGATCCTAATCCGACATTCAAAACTCGAAATGAGTTTCCTCCGACAATAAATCCTTATTTGTGCACAAATGATCCTATGAGATGTTCATGGCATGTTCATATTCAGCTTATTAACACAGAACGAGGGTTTGAGCAAGAGGATAGACCTTATTAAATTTCTCGAGTGTTGTGACGTTCAGAGTCTTAACCATCAGTCTGACAATGTATTATACCAGTGAAAGGTCTTACCTTAAGCTACAAAATGCCGTTTATATGAAGCATTTGCATGAAAACTTAAATCTGCCAAATACAAGGCAGTCTCACAAGCTGATGATGAGTGATCAAATCAATGCATGTCTACTGATTACAATCCACTCCGAGGTGGGATCTGTAGTGCACATGCTGTGACACCTTACGCCCATTCAGGTGACACATTAAGTCCGTTCTAATCAACACACTATCGTCTCTGACGGCATACTCCCCCGTCCTTAGAGGACGCGGTGTTTACAGCAAATAGCTAAAATAAATGCCCCTGCCACTTACGTCCCCACTGCTGGAGGTGACAGACTTGTCACTCGCAGGTTGGGAGCGGTCACTACATGGCATCGGTTTCACACGCGGAGGCTTTTTGGCTGCCTCTCCGTGGGCGTGGCTTGTGTTTTACAGGGACAGGAACTGGGTGACCAGATGCGGTTCAGAATTACAGGCTTGCTCTGGATGTTGTGCTTTATCAGCACATGCATGAGTCTCTTAACGTCCCACCGTGAACACCTTGGATCCTGTAGATGGATGCCTGTATGCCTACCCAACTTAATGTTAGTTGTTTTTTGCCAGATTGTTCGCACGTGTAGGTGCCACCTTCCAACGCTGTCTTCGGAAGGCGGTGCTGTATTGTGACTTCTCCACAGTCGGGGGATGTTTTACGGCTCGACTATCCCGTGCCATGTTCTATGATGGGCATTCATCCATCACGGTTCTACGTTTCTGTTTCGTTGTCCCCTTTTGCCACCAACTCCTGGGGGGGGGGGGGGCTATGGAAATGATGTATTTCTGAATGTCATCATTTCGGTGGGAGACGAAGTCATGTGGAGTCATGTGACCAAAAGTATGGTGTACCGTCAGCCCCATGTATCTTGTTTCATCTGTACTTTTTTCTCACCAAACAAACCTGAACAATTTCAGAATGATTCTTAACCAGGCTTTACATCAGCAAGTAGATAATCACTTACCCTTGTCTGATACGTTCACTCAGCCCTAGGTCAAGAGCTCTCACACTTGTACCATAGAAAAAGTACTACGTTTACATCTCTTGAGTAATTGTGACATGTGATAAATGCTAACATTCTACCCTTGCTGAATTTAACATGTAGCTGACATGCAACGCATTGAAGTGGTTTTAAATGTGACCACACTGTTATATTTGTAAGATAGAAAAGAGAGAAATGCTTTCTCCCATGATGTAAGGATTGCATTGTGAGAAATTGATGATTCCTGGCTGCCAGAGTAGTTGGCAGTGATATATGGATTACCTTCTGCGATGCACAGAAATAAAGTTGGTAAGAAGAGGTTTATGGCTTATGCACTTCAAAGACCCATGATTGTAAGAATGTGTTATGATAACAGGTTAGATAAAGGAATTGTATATAAAACATGCTAACAATATAAGGTGTATCTGTGACCCTGCAGGCAGCTGGGATGAGGTTTTGAATAACGATTCACTGTTTGACTTATTTTGTCTTGGTTGTGATTAGTGAGTTAATGTGCGATGATCCTTGGCCCTCTGGTTCACTGAAATCGTGTACCACCTTCCTTTACGAGAAACTGTCATGTCATTGCCGAAGTTGAAGCATTTTACAGCTGAATTTGCCTCGATGACCCTGAGGTGTGGCTTTGGTCTTCGTGAGAAGCGAAAACGGCACATCGTCAATAACACCATCACGCCCGCGTCAAGCCAAGTACCCATCCAATCACAACCAGTTGCCCATCTTACCTCCCCTGAATGCTAAAGTAGCTGTAGTCCATCAACCTGATTCATTGGAATGGCATAGAAGCACATTGCAAAGAACTGAGTATCCCACCATGTTGTATCTGTTTTCCGTGCGTAACTCGCTATCCTGGTTTTCAAGCTTCTCATCTTCGCGGTTTGGGTCTGGTTCCTCGCCCCGTACTCCCCGTATCGATTTTGTGACTTTCTGCCTGTGTTCGAACTACAGATTTACATCCCAGTTTGGATTTGTTTACCTTCATCTGCCTATAACTGTTTTCTAACCTTTACCTGTCTGTGGATCATCCATCCATCCAACCTCCCACTTCTTATCTTGGTCATGGCTGCAGGATACATGGAACCTACCCTAGGCAGCACAGAGAACAAGGCTGGAGTCCACCCTGGATGGATATGTCGGTGGACCATGATTCTAGAAATAGACTTGTTGCTCCCACACTTGGATCTTCTCCCATCCAGTCATTACGCATGTGGTAATGAAATCAGATTATTGTGCAGCTAATTATGTGCGGGTAACTGAGCATGACAAGCGACTGGAGAGGTGGCCAGAGGATATGTGCATATTTAAATACATTATATCTGTCCTACAGCATCTGAAGTTTTCAGGGCTTCATTATAAGGTGTTCCATAGCAGGGTTCAAATGTACTGAACGGAACACCTACTAGTGGTGATTATGGAAAATGCCTACATGCCATTGTAACAGGCTGTATCGTGTGACTTTCACTAGCTATGAAGGCACATAGAATCCTTTTTGTTACTGAGAGAAAGCCAGCAGGTTGACTATTTAAATGTGGACGTGTGAATCCACCATGACTTTACCAACAGCCAACGTGACCCATTTGGCTAAGGGAATGTTTCTTGTCACTTGCACTCATATCACTTGAACAAAGAAAGGCGGAAATTTTAATACGATTGATTTGCCCTTAAGCCCGCCTTCATCGTGACAGCCATCAGCACAGGGTTTATCTAGGCCTGTGGTTTACCCTAGTTTAAAATCGAACCCGTGAGTGAGGCTTATTCTCACCAGCGTTAGCTGCAGTCAGACACGAAAGGAACCAGAGTGATGTCACCGCACTGGCGAGGAAACAGCCTTGGAACACGTCCACCTGTCAGCCGTACAAAGAAGCCCCTGAGATCTGCTACTAATTTGACATAGAAAATCCCGCCCACCTCCGGCATTCAGGATCATCCCTGTCTTAGCCGTGCAGCCACATTGCTAGTCAGCCGTGGCACTGAACTGCCCTAATCAGTTTTTTTTCTGAGAGGATGTTAGTTAGCAGTGAACTTTCTCCTGCTTAAAATTATTTTAAGTTTGGTGGGGGTGAATTTGCTAAAAATGGCTGTCTCCCTCCTTGTGTGAGTTGAAATAACAGGCTGCCTGCTCATTAATTGTAGGGAATGTCTGAACGCACCAGCGATGTAAAAGTGTCCGTGACCCTTTTAGTTACATAAGGCCTACCCATCAGAGTAGCTTTAAGATCATTACAAGTATTTCATCATTTACTTTTTTTTTTTTTTAGGCAGGCACAGTTAAGGCCACCTGACACCTGCAGGGCTCAGGATCCTCCCCCTGGCCCTGTGCTTGTGAAGTTTCCATATTCTCTCTGTCTTCACTCCATCCATCACGTCCCCTGCCTTGTGATTTCTAAGGTTCAGTTCAACCCCTGCATTGGGTAAGTGGTTATGGAAGACGAATAAATGTGGTGTTAAATATCAGAACGCTGATTCGGAAGTAGAAGAGGGGTCTGGGGTTTGTCACATTGCACAGGACCTCGGATCACCTGCTGCATGGCAGACACTGATTATTTACCCAGGGGAGTTACTCAACAGCTGATATGTCCAGTGTTAAGACCTTGATGAAGGGATCGGCCATATTAAATGATTTCACGGAAGTTTCTGGGTGTCTTGCAATGGATGTTTTCCCCCAGCTAAATAGTAGACTGCAAATGTGCATCTCCTCATCTTGTTAAGCAAGCTGTACTGGAAGAACAGAAAGATTCTTGGCTCGACGTTGATAGCCAGGACCTGGTCACGGGTCTGTTTTTGTCCTGGTTGTGCTTTTGGTTAACTTCACTCCTACATGCTGCTACTTCCCATTATTTTCCATAAATTTGGCCTCCATCTCCATCCCCTGTCTGTAACCTGCCCTTCCCCACTGCCATGGTGCCATTCAAAATCATCCCTCACCCATGCTCTCTGCTCCGTTAGCCACCACTCGTTCCAAACCCACACCTAAAAGGCGAAACCCCCAGCGAGTCAAACCCAACTGCGTCCTCCAAGGCCGCGGGATGTTTCCCGTGCGCCTTTGCTTCCATCAAAAATGGAGCTGTCGGGAAAGGCTGTGTGGACCAGCCATCTGCCGCGGTGGGTCTCTCCACAATGTCGTCAATCAACTGTGACTCACGCTGTCCACCGGCACCAGACAACTTAGCCAGTCTCTTCCCCCAGTCACAGGGCACCGATACCAGCAGGGGTTTCACCGCGTGTGGCACGTGCTCGCCGGTTTACCAAAGATATGATGCCATCTGCGTTCACATAGTATTTCAATTTCACATGGTGGGCGGCCCAAGCTGCACCTAATAATAATAGAGCCCACATACTGACGCTGCTTAAGAGGCTTAAAAAGCAGGACAAAGGAGGAATTACTGTAGCTAACGACA
>JAACJT020000634.1:0-18511 GCA_009936485.2 Gymnarchus niloticus | reverse complement strand
TTCCCCAGTGTGTCCTAATGGGACACACCTGTTCTGCATTTTCCCCTCGTTACTTGTCTTTAAGAGAGCTTCCCAGTCCTGTTGGCCCCAGTCTGGTCATTGATGTTGCCCCTGTGTGTTGGTCTTGCCTTGGTCCTGCTCCTCAGACTTACCCCTGGTGATCCCCTGATTGGATGTTTTGGAGCTGACTATGCCTATTGACAATAAACCCCTGTGTTACCCTCTGTCAGCCTCCAGTCCACTATATGACAGAATGACCAGACTCTGTCAAAAATCCAACCTAATGGGTTTTCCCCTAATCTTGTGTGGATCCATACACCCAGCTGATCGGGTCCCACGAGTACCCCGATCTCTGAGGTCCACGGAGAGGTCTGCATGCCAGGAACGGCTCCGCCTTCTCTTGGCAGACTTTTATGCCCTCTTGGACCTCACCCTTGAGCTTAAGACGAACCCGGTGGTCTGGAGGACTCCTGAGGCCAGGAGTCTATTCTGTGAGGCACACCAGAGGCTCACCCGGCTTACCCCTGGTGCGGGTCCCCAAGAGGCAGAGGAGATCCTGCATCTGATAACCAGGGTAATGGAGATCGTAGAGCGGGAGATTACCTATCCACCTGCAGGTCCCCTGCCGCAAGCCACCGACTTGCCTATGAGTTCCCCAGGGTCGATTGATGATCCATCTGCCCATGCTGGTGTCCTAGCCCCCTCCCGGTTTAAGAAGCACAAGTGACGGAGATGACCTGGAGAGGCCATCACCATGCCTAACCCTGAAGAGGCAACTTTCGCCTCGCCCTTGCTCCCAGCTCCACATGGATCGCTACCCCCGGCCGTCCCCTGCTCAAATGCGGCCGTCAGTGCCTCCTGAAGTCTTTCCGGCTCCCGCCTGACCCCTTGCCCGCAACCTGGTCGGGTTGGGCCGATCCTTATGACGCCCCACCAGAGGACCCGGAGTGAGACCCAGTGGGCCTTGCCCTGAGCCCCACTCCTTAGGTCCCTGCTGGGCCTCAACCTCAGCCCAAACCCAGGGTGAAGTCTCGGTCTGGTCAACGGAGTCGGAGGAGGAGAAAGAGGTGGGCCGGCTGCATTTCCATTTCGAGGAGAGGGAGGCGAGGGCACATGGTTTGTAGCAACCGCTTGGGACTGGGCCTCACGGCGCCTTCCAGCTCCTGTCCCTGCCCGGCAGTCCCCGTGGCGCCCTCGGTGCCACTGGGTCCTCCTGGATTGTCGAAGCATCGACGGACTCGCGTCCCTGGATCGACGTCTGGAGGACCCCCCCACCCAGCCCCTTTCATTGTGCCCCGGTTTTGGCCCCTTAGTCCTGTCCCATCTTTTCTGTCCCTTAGTTTGTGCCCCCTGTGGTCCTCGCTAGTCTGTTTGTCTCTGTCCCTGTGGTCCCTCCTCTTGCTTGCTATGTCTGGATGGGTGTCGTGCATCTCCCCCTGGCTGTCCCTAGTTTGGCCCTGGTCTTTTTGGTGTCCCTAGTGGTGTCCTGTGTCTGGTCCGTTTGGTCGCGGGTTTCGTTTTTTATCTGTTGGGTCATTCCCTGTGTGACCTTGCGTTCTGTCCGTGTTTGGTCCTGGTGTCCGATCCCTTTGGTCACCTCTGGTTGTCTTGCATGCCCAGAGTGCACGCCTTTGGGGGGGCTACTGTCATGCCCTGCCTCCCTGCTCCTTCTGTTTCCACAGTGTGTCCTAATGCGGCACATCTGTTCTGCGTTTTCCACTCGTTACTTGTCATTAAGTGATCTTCCCAGTCCTGTCTGGTCATTGATGTCGTTCCTGCCTTGGTCCTGCCTTGGTCCTGTTCCTCGGCTTTACCCCGGTGATCCCCTGATTGAACGTTTTGGAGCTGACTATGCCTATTGACAAACCCCTGTGTTACCCTCTGTTGGCCTCCTGTCCATTATATGACTCTCTGATTTGTGGTGAGAACCGTCATAGTTTAAAGTTTGAGAGTTTAAAACACAAAACAAACATTTTGGAAGCAAGCTCGCTAATTTGGAAGAAAAGTCTTTGGTAAGATTAATTTTTTAATGAAATTTAAGAGTATCTGTCCTTCTTGGGGTGGCACAGTGGCTCTGTGGGTAGCATTATTACCTCACACATCAGGGGTGAGGTTCAAATACTGATGCTGCCATTTCTTTGCATGTGGACATTGTATGTTCTTCCCGTGTTGCGTAGGTTTCTTCCCACAGTCCAAAAACATTAATTTGGGTTAACTGGCATCTCTAAATTACCCAGAGCGTATGATTGGGTGTGTAGGTGTTCTGTACATACCCTGCAATGGACTGGCGCCCCTGCCTTGTGCCCTATTCTGCCCAGGTCAGGCTCTTGGACTCATAATGATCCTGGGTGTCCCCCGCCACCTGCTCTCTGTTTCCTGAGATAGGCTCCAGGCTGTATCCCTGTGTTTATGGTGAATAAATAATGTAACACGTGAGGAGCAGGCTCTAATGTACAGCAGCATCTCACACTCCAACACGTCCCTCCACCCGGAGCCCATTCCTGCCGTAACTTCTCTCCTGGCACCAGCCTCCTTGCCCAGGTGGCATGTCTCATTTCGAGTGCCCACAGGGAGTGTGGGACATTTTACCACTCTGAGATGCACTGAGCACCAATGGCTCAGAGAAAACCGCATAATGGGGCAGGGGGAGCCTGGGGAACATCAAAGGAACCAAGCCCTCCTCCGGAATAGGAGCAATTTTGCTGGAATCCCAAAATTTGCATATTAAGATCACGTTTTGCGTATTAGAACATTAAAATAAAGTGAGTCGGCCGTGGAGGCAGCAGTGCGGTGGTCAGGACCTAAGGTTTTCGATGTAAAATCCCCTTGATACTCCGGAGCAACTTTATTTTAGACAAACTAAAAATACAACACTTTTTGCATGTGCCCCAAGGTTGAAATGCTGAAAGTTCCTTATCTATAACAGTGTCTTGTCAATCTCTTGAGCACACGGTAAGTCTTAACCACATTTACCACAGGCTCAGGGCGATCAGTGCACCTGCTACGCTAGCTATGGTGGTGTGAGCCCTTTCCCGATCTCTTGGTAGCGGGAGGAACTGAACTGGGAAGATCTGTCAAAAGTACATAGTACCTGATCTTCTCAGACCTCTAATTAATCTCACTGCTGAAGGATCACCAAGGCATAATGTCATCTACTAATACACTTTTAGCTGGATAGCAGCACCACTTTTTCAAAGCATTCTGTCTCCGAAGTCAGTTTGTTAGTTGCTTTGCTTTCCTTTCGGGAGACCAGATGAGTGGTTATCATCATTACAACCCGCTGAATCCTCTCATTATTAAAAAGTCATTCCCAAAAGCTTTACAAAGATGCAGAAAGTATGATCCTCGCCCAAATCTCAAATGATTAGCAAAAGACAAGAGCCCTCCTCCATCTCACTATATCCTGGAGGCTCTCATGCTGTTCAGCATACCAACACCCTCTCAAGACCAGGGATTATCTTCTCTGGCACATCCAGAACACTCTTCAGTGCACAAGCACGCATTTCAAATTCGCCCTCATCATGTGGCATGCGCCTCCTGGATAAAGTGTGTACACTTCTGGGAGCAACCTAGGGGCTTCTTATTTCCAATCTGGTGCCCTTGTATTCCCTCTTCTGTGTGTAGGAGCATGCACAATGTTTTAATGGCAGGTGACGTTTCCTGGTGCTAATGCCACACGATTACCAGATGAAGGTGGGATTATCCCATCTGTTGAACTGGATTTGCAGTGTTGTGTTTGGTGCTTGATGCTCAGGTGCCTTGTATGTGACTCTCAACCAGTTGCAACCATGTAACCAATTTATGAACCATCTGGACTTTTCCAGGCCCCAGTGGAATTCCAGAGATACTGGGCTTTACGGTAGCAGGGAGCTGCAGATACCTTCCTTATATTACTCTACATACTGGCCTCTTGAGAATGGTATGGCTTAATTATCAGTTGCTCAGCATATGGGCCAGCGGTGATCAGTCATTTGCAATCTGTTGGTTAATTAAAACCTCCAGCCTCAGGCCATTGGTCTCAAGTTGAAAGTTGAAGTCTCAACAGCTCAAGTGTATCATATTAAAGAGTCCCTTCTAATGCCAGGAAGTGCCATATTTAACAAAATGACTGGCATCAGGCTATCCACAGGAGCTGGATGAACTGTTTCCATCACGGCAAAATTTGCCCCTGTTTTTATTTATTTTTTTCAAATGTTGTCATTTAAGGTGAAATCAGCAAAAAAGTAGATTTAAAAGACTGAAATTAAAAGTTAAAGATGACTTTATGTTTTATTTCTCCCCAAGGGACAAAATAAGTGCAGGTTTTCAGCTGTCCAAAAGCTTAATAAACTTGACTGATGGTATTTTGCACACCAGTAATGAGGTTCAAAGTTTGTACAAGTCTGAATATGCCCTCAGTTCACTTCTACTGTTTATTGTTCTGGCTGCAGGTGAGATCCACCCATTTACAGTTATGTCTAATTTGAGGATTTCAGTTTAAATAAAAAATTTAAAAATATTACCACATTTAAAAATGTTTTCACTCATTGTTTTCTGCAAGTACTTATTGTAAATTTCCGGTTCAGGCTGTAACCAGAAGGAGCTGCTTTGGTAATCCAGCTGTACGTTAAATTCTTGTGAAAAGGGCATCTGTGTCATTTTCAATATCTTGAGAAGTGAAGGAAACACACATCACATGGTTGGCATGGCCTTAACAGCTGTTGTTGATCTTCCATAATGCTGTCCTATTGTCCCATAGGACCACAACGTGGAGCCAAGCTTGAATAAAGCACCTTCTTCTCAGTTACAGACACAAATAAATTCCCTTCCTAAAAAGAATAAAGAGATAAGCTGATGATTAGCCCCTGGGACCAAAAACACTCCCTCCCACCATATATATAAACATGCACCCAAAATATAGACCTCTACCAAGCTGAGAGTGTCAGGACTGGGTCAGGAATGAGGCCCGAGCGAGGAGAGGAAGAGGCCAGTCACACTGGTTGAGGTTGGAGCAAAGGGGTTTATTGAAGTGTTCACATGCTGTGTCAGAGGTCAAAGACTGAGGTCCGGAACTTGGGCCGTCACAAGGCATTCACGGAGCAGAATCTTGGGTCGGAAGGCAGGAGACAGACGCAGGGACATCCAAAGGGCAGCACGTAGGAATCAGAAGGCCAGGGCGGGTAGGGGGCATCCGAAGGGCAGCACACCAGATATGGAGAGACAGAGCGAGAGACGAAGGGTGGAACCTAGACAGGGGAGGAGGAACTCAATGACAGAGCAGTTGTGAAGAGTTGTGAAGTAGGCGTGGTAGGGGCCAGCCGAGGCTCCCCCTGGAGGAGGGACAAGGAAACTGCGACAGTACCCCCACGACCGGCTTCCAGACGGGAGAGGATGGTTGGGATGGGCCCTGTGGAATTCCGCGATGAGGGAGGGATCGAGGATGTCACGGGCAGGCACCCATGACTGCTCCTCGGCGCTGTAGCCCTCCCAATCCATGAGGTACTGGAAACCCCGGCCCCGGCGACGACTATCCACAATCCGATTGACCGTATAAGCTGGGCCACCATCAATAAGATGAGGAGGAGGAGCCGGAGCTGGGGGATTCAGAGGACCGACGACCACTGGGCATAGGTGGGACACATGAAAGGTCAGATTTACTTGGAGCATGGGGGGAAGGGCCAGTCGGTAGGTCACAGGGTTGATACGGTGGGTGATTCAAAAGGGGCCCAGGTAGCGTGTAACCAGCTTTGAGTGGCTGGGACATGTGGGGAGGTTCTGAGTGGACAGCCAGACCTGATCCCCTGGGTGGAACAGTCGGGCAGGTCGTCAGTGACGGTTGGTCTGACTGATGTACCAGCGATTAGCCTGAAGGATGGATCTCCGTGCCCTGCGCCAGGCTCGATGGCACCGCTGCACTGCAAAATGGGCTGAGGGAGTGTCCACAGCCGGTTCTTCTGTAGAAAACAGGGGAGGAAGGAAACTGTACATACACTCAAAGGGGGACATCCCGGTAGCGGAGAAAACCGGAGAATTATGTGCCAGTTCTGCCTAAAGTAGGTATTTGCTCCAGGTACAGGGGTTAGAGGCAGCAAAACACCGAAGGAACTGCTCCACTGTCTGGTTGGCACGCTTTACTTGTCCATTAGTCTGCGGATGGAAGCCGGAGGACAGACTGACCGAAGTGCGTAACAGGGTGCAGAAGGCCCACCAGAACCGAGAAACAAACTGGGGCCCTCTATCTGAGACAATGTCCGTGGGAAGCCCGTATGGTCAGAAGACATGTTGTAACAGTAGATTTGCAGTCTAGGTGGCGGTGGGCAGTCCAGATAGAAGAATGAAATGGGCGGCTTTTGAGAAGGGTGGGCTAACACCGGGGCTGTGGTAAACAAAGACTTGAGGCACTGGAAGGCGGTCTCAGCGGCAGGAGTCCAGTCGAAATGGGAAGCGGTCCGGGTGAAGCAGGTGAGTGGGATCGCGACAGTACTGTAGCTTTTAATGAAACGGCAGTAGAAATTAGCGAAACCCAAAAAACGTTGTAATTGCCTGAGATTGGAAGGACATGGCCAGTTTACAACCGCTGACACCTTGGTGGGATCCATCATGATCCCGTCCGGTGACATCAGGTACCCGAGGAACGAGGTGGTGGTGGAATGGAACTCGCAGTTCTCTAATTTGCAGTATAGACCATGGGAGAGAAGGCGTTGCAGGACAGAACGTACATGAGTGACATGATCGGTCAAAGAAGAGGAATAAATGAGAATGTTGTCCAAATAGACGAACATGAAGCGGTTCAGAAAGTCACGGAGGACGTCATTAATGAAGGCTTGAAACACCGAAGGACTGTTAGATAGTCCGAAAGGCATAACTAAATATTCTAATTAACCGGCCCGGGTTATGAATGCAGTCTTCCTTTCATCCCCCTTACGGATACAAACCAGATTGCATGCACTACGGAGATCTAGTTTAGTGAATATATGGCTTCCCTGTAATGACTTGATTGCTGTGTTCATGAGTGGCAGAGGGTATCTGTTCTTTACAGTAATCCGGTTGAGTCCCTGGTAGTCGATACAAGGTTGCAGCCCACCATCTTTCTTCTTCACGAAGAAGAAACCTGCCGCTGCCGGAGAGGAGGAAGGACAGATCTGTCTTGACCAAAGGGCTTTGGTGAGGTACTCCTCGAGAGCCGCCTGCTCGGGACGGGACAACAAATACAATTTATTCTGCAGCGGAGTGGTGCCAGGGAGGAGGTCGATAGGCCAATCATATTCCTGGTGAGGAGGCAGCGAGGTGGCTTTCAGTTTACTAAAGCAATCCCTAGGTCGTGGTATTCCCCCGGGAGTCTGGACAGGTCGATAGATTCTGTGTCTTTCCCCTTGGCCTCCCTGGAGGGGCCCCGCAAACCTAGGCAACCAACCTGGCAGCTGGCCCCTCAATCGAGGAGGTTGCGTGTCCTCCAGGAAAGCTGTGGGTCGTGCTGCCGCAACCATGGGTGTCCCAGAATAAGAGGATTGTGAGGAGTCTCCACTATGTAGAAACTTAGTACTTCAGTGTGCTCCCCTAGGTCAAGTCGTAGTGGAACCGTCTGGTGCCTTACCTCCCCTCCCCACAGTGGCCTGCCATCCAGGGCGTGGACGTGGAGTGGCATGGGTAGAGGTTCTGTGGGGATATGCTGTACCTTGACTAAGGTCCGATCCAGGAAGTTCCCCGCCGCTCTGGAATTGACAAATGCCCCAAGATGAACTGCCCCCCCCCGACTAACTCACATAAGCTGGCAAGATCAGAGAGGACTCCCTGCCGGGGATCTCCTGTATCGCTCCCATCATGGCTCCTTGGTAACCCGACGGGAACTGGCGTTTCCCAGTCGGACGGGGCAATTCAGCCGATAATGCCCTGCCTGTCCGCAGTACAGACACAAGCTCTCTTGGATCCGACGTTCTCGCTCCTGGGTGGACAGATGGGTTCGCCCCACTTGCATCGGCTCCACGGGGGGCAAGCCAGGGAGTTTGGAGTGACTGGAGTGGCTGCAGCGGGCGGAGATCGAACTGGAGAGGTAAGATGTTGGACGGCATGCCGACCATGATGTTCTCGAAGCTGATTATCCACCCTTATAGCAAGCGTGATGAGGCTTTGTATGTCTTCTAAATCCCGGGATGCCAACTCGTCTTTAATCCCTTCGTTCAGGTCATGATGGAAGTGGGCGATCAGCGCCTCCATATTCCAGCCTGTCTCCATAGCGAGTGTCCGGAACTCCACCGAGTAGTCCGCCACCGACCGGGGTCCTTGGTGGAGATGCAGAAGGCGGGTGGAGGCGTCCCGGCCACCCATTGGGGTGATCGAAGACCCGCTTGAACTCGGCTAGGAACTCAGTTGATGAGGAACAAAGCGCGGACTGGTTAGACCAAACAGCAGTAGCCCAGGCCAGAGCCCTCCCTGTCAATAGCGAGATGACATAAGCTATTCTGGCCCGGTGCGAGGGAAAGACCCCAGGCTGGGCCTCAAAGCATAAGGTACACTGAGTAACAAAACTCCTGCACCGGGCCGGGTCCCCATTGTACCTCTCTGGATCTGCTATGCAGGAGCCAGAGGAAGCTCTCAACTCGGTGGCTTGGGCGAGGGACCAACGGAGGGTCTGGATCTCCTGGACCTAGACCTGGATTGTGTGAGCCTGTTCGGTGATGGTTGCTTGGAGTTCCTGGACCAGCCAGACCATCTCCTCCGGATCCGAAGTGGTGGGCTCTGTCAGTCTGTCAGGACTGGGCCAGGATTAAGGCCTGAGCGAGGAGAGGAAGAGGCCGGTCACACTGGTTGAGGTTGGAGCAGAGGGGTTTATTGAGGTGTTCACATGCTGTGTCAGAGGTCAAA
The DNA here is from genome assembly GCA_009936485.2 of Gymnarchus niloticus. Taxonomy (NCBI): domain Eukaryota; kingdom Metazoa; phylum Chordata; class Actinopteri; order Osteoglossiformes; family Gymnarchidae; genus Gymnarchus; species Gymnarchus niloticus. The sequence continues at coordinate 9,670 of JAACJT020000634.1, read as the reverse complement.
GACTGAGGTCTGGAACCTGGGCCGTCGCAGGGCATTCACAGAGCAGAATCTCGGGTCGGAAGGCAGGAGTCAGAAGGCTGGAGTGGGTAGGGGGCATCTGAAGGGCAGCACACCAGAGTCAGAGAGACAGAGCAAGAGACAAAGGGCAGAACCTAGACAGGGAAGGAGGAACTCAATGACAGAGCAGGGGTGAAGAGGTCAGCCAGGGTATAAATAGGCGTGGTAGGGGCCAGCCGAGGCTCCCCCTGGAGGAGGGAGGGGGAAACTGCGACAGAGAGAGACTTTTCTTAACTTTTGGATGCTACTTAAAGGTAAAGCTGCCAGTTGTTTTTGTGAAGCATTATACTTAATCAAGTGTACAGACTATCAACAGCCATATAATAACAACAAGCAAGTTAACCAAGACTATTTTTGTACAGAAATAAACTTCTTGTAGTGTGCTATAAAGGTTGGTTTGCTTATGTTATCTGTTGAAACATTAAATATATTTCATTTTTGTCAAGCTGGACAAGTTCTGGTAAGATTTCTAGTAAGTTAATGATATAACCCATCTATCTATCAATCACATGGTCATGTTCTTAGCCTGGAGGTGATCCCCAAAGTATCCAGAAACATTCCGGATGGGATGCCAGTCCAGTGCCACAAAAGTGAAATTCCAAAAGACACAAGTGGGGATGGGGGGGTGATTTCAAAAAGAAAAAAAACTGTGTGTTCAGCATGGAAAGTTTGTGAGTTTGGAAGCTGTAGGATGTAGGATTTCAGCCTTACTGTTTAATCTTACATACGAGTACATGTACACTATATGGACAAAAGTATTGGGACAGTAGTTAATTGGGGGGTTCACATACATTTGGACTTGGGTAATTAAGCCATATTTATTGCTGAGGCAGGTGTTTAATTGAACACACAGCCATGCAATCTACAACAACAAACCAGTGAGGCAGAATGGGTCATACTGACTTTCAACGTGGCACCATCACAAGATGCCACCTTCCCAACAAGTCAGTATCAAATTTCTGTTTTGGTTAACTACAAGTGAAGTGATTGTGATGTGGAAACTTCTATAAACAACAAGAGTTTAGTTATGATGTCATATAGGCCACACAAACAGAAAGGGACCCAATGACCCAACATCAATACCCAACGTCACTGATGCTGTTATGGCTGAATGGCAGCAAATCCCACCAACGATATTCAAACATCTAACATAAAGACTTTCCAAAAGAGTGGAGACAAAGGAGGACTAACTTGTTATTTATACCCTTGGTTTGGAATGAGATATTACACTGGCAGGTGTCCCAAAACTTTTGCCCATATACTGTATGTTGGACTATATCCCAGTTGCTTGACCTAGCTCGTTCCAACCTCTCTCTAGACACAGGCTGTCATTCCTTTTCAGGTTATAGATCTTGCCCTCTCTGCCCAGCTTCTGTCGGTCTATGTCCTTATGATGTGCTAAACCAGCTAGCCTGGTCACTCAGTACGCATTTACAATAATGCATACAAGGAAACGAAATAAACACAGACAGACAGACAGACAGACAAGTCATTCATAAAACCAACCAGGGAAAAGGTAAAACTACAGCTGAAATAGATTTTCCAAAAGCCTGTATGTAATACTAGAGACATGCCTTCATTAAAGAGTAAAGCTTTCCTAACACAATAATGATAAGAGCTGTATGTTGCTCACAATATCCAATTTTCCACTGCAGTTTTGAACTCTTTTAACAGGATTTGTAGGCTCCACTTTACCTAAAGCAGTTGGACTTATTCCTAAAGTCAGACCCAAACTTACAACGGAATATTATAGTAGCTCAGCTTTTAATTTAGTCTGATCAAAGAATATGATTTGATGGCAAAGTAACACATTTTAAAAATAAATACAAAATAAATAGGATTTTTTTCTGAAAATGATGTGTTTGCCCTCGATGAGTCTTAGCAAGGGACACGTGAAGTTGGTGACAGTGAATGAACTCAGTTAATGCGGAGTTAATTAAACAATGCGGCATCAGTCTATACCCTCCCGTAACACAGTTGTGTTGTTGATTTAAAAAGTGTGTGATTCAGATTCTCTGAGCTCCTTTTGGAAATTAGAAAACTGGTAAAGTTTCACTGTTTGGTTTTGAACGATTAAGCATTTAGTGTCAGAAAACTGAAGGTCATTATACAACTTATTTTATGTTCAGCTCTGAATTTTAAATTATCTCTTTAAATCAGTAAAACAATACTCAAGACAGTACGTCATCCATGTATATCCCCGATATCTATCTATCTATCTATCTATCTATCTATCTATCTATCTATCTGTGAATAGGTAGCATTAATATAAATTCAATGATTTAAATTTCTATCTTAACTCACAATTTGTGGTTTTTATTATGGATTAATACTGACTAATAATTTGCAATTATAATAATGCTTACAATATCTGATAATGTCATTGCTAATAGCCAAGAAGGGTATTATTAAAAATTTTTTGTTTAATGTGCAAAGATGACCACTGAAGACATTACCCAGCATACATTTGAGGATACCATAGGTGGTCGTGCATATTGGCAATCCAAAAAAATGAGCCAGTCTGAGGTCTAAAATGACAGCACCTGGGAGAAACCTGGGCAAAAAAAACAAGCCAGTCTGAGGGCCAAAATCACAGAACCAAGGAGAATCCTGGTCAAAAAAATGAGCCAGTCTAAGGTCCGAAATCACAGAATCTGGGACAAACGTGGCCAAAAAAACAAGCCAGTCTGAGGTCTGAAATCACTGAACCTGAGAGAAATCTGGCCAAAATAAATAAATAAATAAATAAATAAACCAGCCTGAGGTCTGAAATTCAGGAACCTGGGACAAACCTGGCCAAAAAAACGAGCCAGTCTGAGGTCCAAAATCACAGAATCTGGGGGGAAACCTGGGCAAAACAAACAAGCCAGTCTGAGGTCTGAAATCACAGAGCCTGGGAGAAACCTGGCCAAAAAAATGAGCCAGTCTGAGGTACAAAATCACAGAGCCAATCCTTATGCCCATGTGTCACCCTTTTAAACTTGAATGACTTAATTAAACACTTTTCTTATTATGTACTCAATTCACATATTGGACATCAAAAGTTTATGCAACTTTGTATATTGATATTTATATTTTGTAAACTGGCTATTATATGATGCAAGTCCAGTTAAGTCTCAGGATTGGAGAGGTGGTCAAAGATTCACCAGCAGGATGCTCCTCTGGAAAGTCTGCTTTCCCCAGCCGTTTCTGACCTGTATGCAGATGTTGCCCATGTCCTCTGCCTACCCCCAAGGAGGGGTCCTGTAGTACCCCTTTAACCCTCTGCTCATGGCTTTGATGAGACAGCACATGCTCGGTTTCCCCAGAACTCAGGGCTGATGTATGCCTCAGTGGGTGAGAATCTGTACTCATGAGCAGAAGGTTGCTGTTTCAAACCCTCTGCTTCTAGCAGTGGCATCCTGGTACTCGTGTACACATCCATGACCCTGCCAGGAGCCTCACGCTCATACAGCTTACCTATCTGCTGAGACGGGCCACAGCAGGGTGAGTCACAGGTCACTGTCACACTGGGCAGCTGGGGCCAGTAGTTGGACAACAGGTAAGTACAATAATATTATCTCATAAGCTGGACCAATCGGCTCAGGGGTAGAGATTCGGCTTTAAAGCATAAAAGCAAAGCCAAGACAGATACAAACATCACGATCTTGAGTGGGCGGCATGGTGGCTGAGGGGATAGTACTACAGCCAACCTCCAGGATTGGGGATTTAAAACCTGCCTCTGTCCTGTGAGTGCAGGACTTGCGTGTTCTTCCTGTCATTTCTTCTGTTAAAGAGTGACTCTAAAATTGCCTATAGTGTATTTGTCTGTGTCCTGTGCTGGGCTGGCATCCCATCCAGCATGTATGCTAGCCTTGTACCCTGTGCTACCTGGGATAGGGTCCAGACCCCCCATGACCCTGACCAGAAGCGTTTTGCAGTTACATGAAGTGCTTCCTAATTTTTTTAAGTTCTACAGACCTTTCTAAAAAGACCTTCCTATTTATTTCATGCTAAGTCATAGCACTCCACCAAGCCTGAATTTTATGTCAGCAGCCGAACACTTTAATTGAAAGAGCGTCCTTTCATTTACTGTTGGAATCAGATGGCAAAGCAAATGGCATGGGAGGGACTTATTATTGAATATATTACTGATGGTCACAGTTCAACTCAGTGAACGATGGTGGAAATGTACAATATCACTGAAGAGGCGCATTACAGTGTCAGAGAAGTTGCAAAGTCTGCCCACCTGACCTTTGTAGCCTAGAGGGAGACCATCCAAACTCAACTTCTCCTGCGGGGCTCATTTGCATGCAACAGGAACTTGTGTTACTTTTTAAATCTATACAGCTGGGTGAAGCATGTCAGAAACCTGAACGTAGAAACAACACAAATGAATGGGTGCTTTTGAAAGGTGAAGGCATGATTTCAGCAATGACATCTCGGTGCCTACGAAGTTCCAACATTTATACTCAGGTGCCTTCTTAATGCATATTTAACCCTATTGATACAACCATATGTCATACTCAGGCACTCTATGCTGGAATCTTCTGGACACACATATGCACATCTTCAGCTACAGTCCTACCGCTGCATGCACTCCTCCACTGTTCATTCAATTCAAGTGTATTCTGTATTTACATTTGCATCTCTGTGTTCACAATGTTAGTAGGTGTGTCCCAAGCCAAAACATGCATAGGCAGTCCCACAGCTCCGCCTCCAAAACACGGGCAATAATGGTTGCATGATCTGTTTCAGTCCTGTGTTGACTTGTGACGGAACATGGTTGGCCTGCTTCCTTCCAGCAGGAATAAACAGCTCCAGTACAACAATCCTTCCAGAAAAGATGATTTGTGGGACTTAACAGAAGTGCCAGTTAAAGGAAGGAGAGAGGGAAAAAAGTACCATTTTTATTGTGCCACTTAAAGATAAAGATGGATTACGCATAGCAAAGTATGCAGAACTTGCCTTCATCATTTTCTGTAGCAATAACAGAAATTAATAAGGGTCTTGGCAATAGAGGAATATTAAACCATATTGCAAGAAGCAAAATTGATTATGAGGAGAGAAGTGACTCCAATTAGGGGATGCAGTAGAATACACTGGCAGAGATGATCTCTGGTAAAGAAACTTAACACAGGCTAATTACAGGATGCCATTGGCTGACATTTTATGCCAGTTTTCTTCTGCTTTTCCATGTGCTCTTTTATTTAGAGTTAATTTATAAGACAAGGGCATGAATATCATTATGTGGGGCAAAGTCAGGTGACGATTTATTCGCTGATCACAGGAGTTGTGTCTCCCAGTCAAGTCACATGACACATTCCCACAGTTTTACAACCAAAATGAATGAACTCGAGAGAAAGCTGGCTGAACTCGTTCATGATATCCAAATCTATATGATTTTTCTACTGTACGATTCTCTTGTATGATTTTCTATTCTACAATTTTCTATTGTAAATCTCAATGGGACTAACCTGGTTAAATAAAGGTTTTATAATAAATAAATAAAAAATTGCCATTAAACTTGGAGTAAAAGACAAAATTGCACAAAATCGTTGTTTGCATTCATTCACCATGGTAACAGCCGACCAGCATGGTCCTCCTCCATAGCCACATCCATCTCCAGTTGGTTTCAGTATGTCGTCATCCACACCTACAGTTTATCGATTTATTTAAACTCACTGATCAAGGACTTTTGTCTTGATCTTGGATTTTTGGTAATTTGTGCTCAGTCTTGGTGTTTGGGTGTCCTGGTCTGGTTTTCTGTTTTTTAATCTTTTTGTGATCTCTTCACTGGTTCAGCAATTTCAAATAGTTCAGTTTTAACTAAGCACCTTGGTTCCTTAGTTCTCATCTTCAGTGACGTCCATTGTAACTTTGTGTTTCAGTCCTACTTGCCACCTGAGCGATGTTCCTCACAGTAAAGGCCTCAATCCTGTCACCACTTAGAGGCTCACCTATCAATGAGGAAAGGACTGACAGGTAGACCATGTGGTCCCGTGCAGTTTGTGCTATGACCCTGTCCTAGTATCACATCATTCATTTTTTACTGGGTGGTCACAGGTGAGCTGGTCAGGCGCCCCATAGCTTTTTCGGTGTTATCGCAGTTAATATGTCCACAGGGATTGGGCAGAAAGGAGAATGAAGGAACATTAAATCTTGCTGCCAGAATAAAATACAACAACTTACACAGCAAATTTTCCATTAGGTAATGCTGAGGAAAAGAAACTCACAATATTGCAGAAAAGTAATTGTTAAACTTAGACTTAAGTTAAATTCAGAGTGCAAAGCAGCAATGCAGCACTAGTAAGAAGTGTTATGAAGGAGCCATAATTGTCATAGGTACCGAGGGTTCACAGAGCATTGATGAATGGGATAAGAGACCAGTGGTTGCACTCACATGGGTTTTTTCGGGGCCACGAGACTCAGAGCTAGGACAGAGAGAGACCATCTAGCCCTACATGTGGGTAGAGAAGAATGGAACAATGACAGAACAAGGGTAATAGGGGAAACCAGACTTATATAGGATCAGCAATCAGGGACAAGGTGGAGTTGCAAGCGAGTGGAGGACTCGGGAAGGTTGTGACAGGGCCCCCTCCTCTAGGACCAGCTACCAGACAGGCAAGGATGGTCTGGGTGATCAGGGTGGAAGTTCCTGATGAAGGAGGGGTTGAGGATGTCACAACGCTGGACCCAGGAGCACTCCTCCGTGCTGTAACCCTCCCAGTACACCAAATATTGGTAGCCTTTCCCTTGATGGTGATAGTCCACAATTCTGTTGATGGTGTAAGCGGGGAAGACATCTATCAGGCATGGCAGTGTTGGGACTGGTGTCAGGGGGTTATGTGTTCCACAGATGACTGGCTGGAGATGAGAGATGTGGAAGGTTGGATTGATGCAAAGGATTGGTGGGAGGGACAGCAGGTAGGTGACAGGGTTAATGCATCAAGTGGTCTGGAACAAGCCCAGGTAATAGGAAGTGAGTTTCCATGAGTCATGTCTGGAGGACAAACGACGAGTAGAAAGCCAGACCTGGTCCCCAGGATGGTAAAAATCCGGTGGGGCGTCGATGTCTTTAGGCTTGTCTTAACATAGCGGTCGTTGGTATGCTGGATGTAGCATCAAGCCCCACATCAGGTCTGCTGACAGCGCTGCATGGCAAGCTGAGCCGATGGCATGTCAACGATTGGTTCCTCCATGGGAAACAAAGGTGGTGAGAAACCATAGACACACTTGAACAGAAGCATACCGGTGGCAGAGGTCTTATGTGTGTTGTGGGCCAGTTCAGCCCACAACATTTATTAACTGAAAGTCTGAGGGTAGGAGGCAGCAAAGTTTTGGAGGAACTGGAGGATGTGATGATTGGTTCTCTCCATCTGACTATTGGACTGGGTGTGAAAACCAGAGATGAGGCTGACAGAAGTATTGAGCAAGGTGCAAAATGTGTGCCAGAACTAGGATACACATTGGGGTTCCCTATCGGATACAATGACATGTTGAAGGACCAGGTCTGCCGTTTTTGGAACTGTGGGTAATTTGGGCAGCGGGATGAAATGGTTCTCTTTGGAGAAATGGTCCACCATGGTAAGGATAAAGATATGTCCCTGGGACTCCAGCAGACCATGGATGAAGTTCAGAGCCCAATGGGACCAAGATCTTTGCAGAACTGGAAGAGGACACAGTCCTCCAGGTGGAGAAGCACTATCAGGGCAGTTCCAGGCACAGGTAGGGCAGGCTGCCACAGACCTCTGGACATCAGGGAGCATTCATGGCCACAAAAACTGTCACGTCATAAATCAGAGGGTGGCACAAGCATTGCATTAGTCAGTCAAGATGGAGAAATGAACGGATGACCATACATCAGTGAGGACTTAGAGCTTTCTCGGGGATATCTCCGGTGAACTAAGGTCAGACTGCAGGCCCCGTAGTACCTGATCCTCCACTCTCTAACAGATGGGAACCACGATCTTGGTCAGGAGCAAAATCAGCGACAGAGCAGCATGATGGTTGTCTGGCTCAAACTGTCAGGATAGGGTGTCCACCTTGGTGTTTTTAGAGCCTGGATGGTAGGTTAAACTGAAATCATAGCTCTCAAAGAACTTAGCCCACCTGACTTGTCTGGGGTTTATTTGATTGGTGTTACTGATGGTTAAGTGGTTCTGGTGATCAGTCATCAACTGGAAGTAATACATGGCCTCTTGCACTACCGGACACCACTCCTCCAATGTCCACCAAATGGTAAGAAGTTTATGGTCATACACAAACGACCACAGTGTAGAGTTCCTCAGTAGGAAAGAACTTGAGTGAGAGGAAAGAGCAAGGATGTAGCTTACCTTCCTCATCTCGTTGTCAGAGGCCAACCCCAACCCCTATGTTCATTGTGTTGACCTCGACCATAAAAACATGGGATGGATCTGGGCATGCAAGAACAGGTGCAGAGGTAAAGCAGGTCTTTAATCGCACAAAAGCCTTCTCTGCCTTGGGGCTCCAAAAGAAAAGACATATGGCATGTTTGAGCTGAGTCAGGGGGCCAGTGACCATGCTGTAATTCTGGATGAACCAGCAATAAAAGTTAGTGAATCCTAGGAAGGGTTGTAGTTGATTGTAGGGAAATGGGCCGGGCCAGTCCAACACAACTGAAACCTTGGCAGGTCCATGGCAATGTCTGTTGGGGAAATAACATACCTGAGGAATGACACTATGGGAGAGTGGAATTGACATTTCTCCAGTTTGGAAAACAGTCCATCCTCCAACAGGCATTGTAAAACCTCCCAAACATGAAGGACATAATCGGACAGGGATCGGGAGTGAACAAGTATATCATCAAGGTAGATGAATATGAACAGAATGTCAAAATCACAGAAGACGTTGTCATTCATTAATGCCTGGAAGACAGACTGTTAGCGAGCCGAAAGACAAAACCTGATAATTGTATAGACCTTTAGGGGTGATAAACTTTGTCTTCCACTAGTCTCCCTCGCAAATATGAACCAGATTATACATGCTCCGCAGATCAAGTTTGGTAAACACAATACTTCCTTGCAATGTTTCAAGCGTGGTGTCCATAAGTAGTAGCAGGTATCCGTTTTTTTACCATGATCTGGTTGAGTCCTCAATCACTGATGCACGGGTAAAGCCCACCATCTTTCTTCTTCTTCAAAATAGAAGCCGCCAACTGCCGATGACTTAGATGGCAGGATCTGGCTGCTGCGCAGAGCCTTGGCAATGTACTCCACCATGACAATCTGTTTCAGACAACACAATGAATGTAAGTGGCCACAGTTCAATGGCACAGTCACAGAGTCAACGTGGTGGCAGGGTCGTAGCCTTCTTTCTGCTGAGGCATAACCGCAGATCATGGTACTTGAAAGGAAAGACAGTGAGATCCATCTCTTCTGGTATGTCATTCGGAAGTTCCTGGGGTTTGCAGACAGTGTGTAAACACTGAGTTTGGCATGACGCATCCCACTGGAGAATCTGTTCATGAGACATGAAGATTGTATAAACGGAGCCTGGGATAACAAGAGGAGACTACGAGAAGGTCAATTCAATTCAATTCAATTTTATTTATATAGCGCTTTTAACACGGCGCGCGGTCACAAAGCGCTTTACATAGTCCTGGGCCCACAGT
>JAACJT020000633.1:0-18513 GCA_009936485.2 Gymnarchus niloticus | reverse complement strand
GAAAGAGTACAATCTTCCTTACCGGCCCCAGTGACACCAAAACTTTCAGTTTGCACAAAAGCACTTGAGACTGTTTGTGTTCCACAACTTTCCTTTGTCTTCTTGTCCTGTGCTGTCTTTTCCTTAATCTTCATATGTAGTAGTGTGGGATGTGACTGAAAACACTCTTGACATTGCGATTTCTCTTTGCAGCTGCTGCTCATATGTCCATGCTTTAAACATCCGAAACACAAACCTTTGGTTCTCAGGAAATCAATCCTTTCTTTAGGGGGTTTGATCTTGGGTTTTAGGCATTCTGCCAGACAGTGTTGTTCTCCCTTGCAGTACACGCAAGGCATGCTGTTGGCATCAACTGAGAAAGTTTGTGCTTTAGGAGTCTCTTGTTTCATTACAACCTCTTTGTTTTCCTTCCATTTTTCGGTCTTCATCAGTACTGGAACTGCAGTTGTAGCAAAGACTTTCTTTATGCCACCTTTTTCTTTGAATTGGTGTCTTACTTCTGCTTTACGCTGTTCTTTCGGTCTTGTATCCTTTAAGTTGCCATAGAGTGGATGTAAAATGTATTTGACTTGCTTATTGACAAATTCAACAAAATCTTTGAACAATGCTCTTTTGTTCGTGCATTCTTGCAAATCACATGCAACCCCTCTCCACATTTCTTTGAGCTTGTATGGCAATTTATTTGCAAGCTCCCTTATATTTGCTGTATTGTCCAAATCTTCCATGTAGCTTATATCAGCCGTTGTATTACGACAAGCCTGTCAGGAACAGTCCAAAAGCAGTGCTGCACCATCTTCTGGTTGTATTTTTTCCCAACCTAGAGCTTTGTTAATATAGGCTTCCGCTATCCTGAAGTCATCTCCATAGTACTCCTTTAACATTTGTTTGGCTTTCGCATATCCTGCTGAAGGGTCCATGTGGATGCAACTTCCCAGTAGTTCACGCGGCTGGCCACTTGTATACTGTTGCAGAAAATATAGGCGATCTCGATCGTTATCGGTACGGTCTTCTACTGCGTGCTCAAAAGCCCTTATGAAATTCTTATATTCCAATGGGTCACCACTGAATGTGGGTATATTATATCACAATTACAGATCAGAGTACAATTCTCTTTGGCGGCCTTGAATGACTTTAAACCACTAAGATTATAAAGTTAGGACTCCATCGTCGAGATGACGAGGAATGCGACAATATTAATCTGCAGATCATCCAATACTTCACCTAGGTGATACAGAATCAAGAATACGCTCAACACTGTTCAATTAAGCGTATTTAGGCTCCTACATGAAATTTAAAACAAAAAGAGAAAGCAGTAAATGAAAATGAACAATTTTGAAATTCTGTCTTAAACTAAAGTGTACACACAACAAACATCCCAGAAATGACTTTAGCTGTTTTAAGCTTGCAAAAGAATGTCCTTATTCACAGATCAGGAAAAATGTATTACTTAAAGTTATAAATGCAACAGAAACATTAATATTTTATAAATAGAAAAGACTTTCCATGTCTGTGTGTGCAGTGCAAAATCTGAAGTATTTTCTGTGCACATTAAAATTGAATCATGAGTAAATTTTCTGGTTTCTTTTTCGTTTGTCAACTTGATATAGTTGTCTAGTGTCAAAGTAAAAAGGAATACTTTAGCTTAGTAACAATTAATGTTTGTATATTTCACACAGATGCCAAGTAGCACCTAGCAGAATGACAAATAAGACGCTAAGGTCTGGAGAAGCAATATTAATACTTTTCTTTTAATAAACAGATTTTTTTATATGTGGAATTATATTTTGTTTTCTCAAGTTGCAGTACATTGAGTAGCAAATGACAGTAGAAGAAGGGAGAATTGGTTCACCAGTTAACACCTGGATTAAGTGGATATCAGTATTTATACTTAGCATGTACCTGCCTTTATGGGTCTTAAAATGAGTAATGAAATTTTATGTCCTGTTCATTGTGTGACTGATTTTTGACCTGTCGTCTTGTTAGTAAAGTCAACCGTAAACTGTGAACATGTAAAAAAATACTTGATCTTTTGCATCAATACTGCCACCATGACTGAATCTCAGTCAATGGAGACAGTTTATTTTTTTAGATAAGCACTCACTAAACTGTGATTAAATATCAAAGAACGGATTGTTTTGTAATATATAATGTCCTGAAGCATGAGATCATAATAAAATAAGATATAATAATAATAAGATAAATATATAATCGTTTTCACAAGTCATTAAACTCCAGTCAATCAAGTCCTCAGTCATGTATCACAAATTCAATGTCAAGTAATGTTTTATGCAAAATCAAGCAAGTCTGAAAGTTTTGTGCCTGTAGTCCAACTCAAGTTAAGTCATGTAATTTGAGTCACCAACCTCTGCACTGACCCTATCAGATCATACTATGCATGCAAAAATAAGATGATAATTCATGAATGCATTTTTTGATGTGAATGTATACATACAGTATTTTCTTACTTGTAATCTGCCATTTTTTAAAAAACAAACTACTTGCAGACAAATTTTCCTTATAAAACATGGACAGTCTGATTGGTTACTTGCATGACTGCACTCATGAGCCATGACCTTTAAACCGAAAGGGACACTATGATGAATTGCTCTAATTATGATGTTTGTCCTGTGTTGCATTCCAGAAAAATGACCGTGACAATGTGCTGGCATGACTGGGTAAGTGTACTATTTAATGTGCCTATCCCGCATTTCCCTAATGTTTATTTTTGTCTTCTCCCTCTTGTCTTATCCACAGATTTCTCTGGAGATGCTTACTCATGACCGGCATAAGGAGTCTCCATGGAAACACCAGACATTGACATCACCACGGTGGACACTGGCTATTTCCAGACAACCCCTGTTTTTTTATGAGCAGATATACTCACTCTTTCCAAAACAAACATGCAGGAATACAATTGTTACCTGCACAGAAACTCACATAATGCCTACCCATACACTACCAAGTATTCTCATACAACACTCTTACAAAAATACAGACATACATCCATCCATCTATCCAACCATCCATCCATCTTATAATCATTTATCCAGTACAGGTTCATATGTAGGAGTATTTTGTGCAAGTGGGGTGGGTGGCAGGGCAAGGTGGTATAGTATTTTGTGTGAGTGGGGAATTGGCGAAAAGTATTTTGTGTGTTCAGAGGAGAGGTTGGGGGTGGGGTTGCAACGAATAATTGTTCCATGTCCATTGCAGCTGTGCTCATCCCATCCATAAAAGATAATCAATGTGTTTCTCATTTCTCATTTAATTTTATGACGGCAATGTTATGATGGCATACATCCTCAATATAGTATATAGTATGTATTTAATCACATGCATATACATATGTTTTCACCTTTCTCAATTTGGGTTATCTGTTTATTAAACCAGTATCAATAATCATTAATCCACTAATTCATTTTTGATAATACAGAGTCTATCCATGGAAGCTTATACAGGACAGGGCACACCATAGACACGATAAGAGACATTCAATGGACAAGCAACATGGGCACTGACAATGACAAATCACCTAAACTTTGGAGGATACTGTGTCTATGTGTGTGAGTGTACTCTTAGGAAAGCCAGACACATGAAGAACACCCTGCACAGACCTGGGGCCAGATTCAGTCCTACAAATCAAGAATTTTAAGAATTGTGAGGCAAACTGCTACGCTACTCTACCTGCCTCTTTAAGTCATGTCTTGGATTCTGCCTTTGTTCTGTTCTTGCAGTTCACATGTATTTTCTCTGCCTGTCAGTTACTTTATAGCACCATTCTGCTCAGCAAAGGAAAACAGATATAGGTGCATGAAACTGCCAGGGATGGGAGCCTGTGGCTATGTTATCTGTCCACTTGACTTATCTCTACAAATCCAACAGGAATCTCACAATACTAATGAATACTCTGCGTTAATGAGGACTTACCAGTGTTTGTTCATTGCAAAAAGACAGGAGCAGGCTAAGCCAACCTGGACATTTTCAACCAAAATTCTTTTTTGTTAAAAAGTTTAATTGCTGATACAGATTTTATTAATTAATTTATTTTGTCTGGTAGACATATCTCACAAAGTATCTTTGAGATATTCTTTCTTAAAATGTTATTGTACCTGGAAAATGAATGCATTCCCAATTTGAAGAGAAAGGGAACAGCAGCACATTATGTGCAAGATTTATAACCTGATTTCATCCTAATTTTAAAGCCAAATATTGGTTCCAGAATGTTGGTTCCCCTTCCATTACTATATTCAATATTCAGTTTTAATATATTTGGTACTTTTAAAAAATTAAACTTATAACCCAAACGTTTCCTATTCAAATCTAAGAAACCACCTCATCTGAGTATTCTTCACCTGGTATTTGTCCTATAATACAACAGTAAAATCCAGTTATATACATAGGTAAGTATAGTGGCACTTCCTATCTAAGTCTAATAAAAGCTACCTAAATGTAATGAAAATAAACTATGTATACCACCTGGTATGCTCAGCAGTTTTGGTTACTGTCTCTTCCACCTATTACTCCCACACAGATGCTCAGTTTACAGACTGTGGGCAGACTCAGACTGGTTTATAGTTCCACAGACTTTTCATGTGTTCATACTTTAAGAGGTACTGGCAAAAGGCTGCCTTGCTGGTGCTACACTATGCTCAGTTTTATCTCCTGAAGCATGTGATGCACACACCCACTAAATGCCAATCTTATCATGCCCAGGTTGGCTTGGAGAAGGTGAGTCACAAAGCTGAGAAAAGCTGCTATGTGTACTCATGGAGACAATCCTTAGCCACTGTCTCACATGCAAGAATCAATCTGTGGTGCTTCAATCAATGTATAATCCCTGTTTCAGTGGTTCAATAAACATCAATGATTTAACGGTCATTTAAACCAAAAAATACTTATGCAGCGGAGGAACGGACATTTGAAAGCACGTTATATTTGTGTCATTTGGCAGATCAGGCCTGCCGACTAAGTGCATGGTGTCAAGCTACTTGCAGATAATTACATGATTCAAATTGTCTTTTGCATGATAAATTATATGACCAATACGGATCCATAGCCTTCACAATTTTCAAGGGCAAAGAGAAGGCAGGAGAGTTAGACAGTCGTCAGACTGTGGGCATGAAGGGTACAGATCTTGAGATCCTGCGCTCCTTGTTTCCATTCCTCCCTGATTTGTGATTCTTCTATTCTTCCTGTCATGTCCTAACACTCTCCAGTCCTACTTATATCCTATATGAGGAGCTAGTCACAAACTCAGACAATATATGATGTACATATTACATATGATTATTTGAGGGGGCTAAAGAACATTTTAGGGGGCTAAAGCTCTCCAAAGCTGGCCTAGCGATGCCCCTGCCTATACTCCTTATTTCCCCAGTTTTGCTCACCTCCATTGTTTTCCTTCCTTCTGTCCACTTATGTTCACTCTCTGTCTTGTCCCCCCATGCTCCATTACTCCTACCAACACAGTTTCCCTGGACTCTGAAGGCCCTCAACAAAGGCTAGAAGGGTGGGAGGAGGTGCATCCAGTGGATATATAAGGATATTGGAGGGGGTGGAATTCCCATGGAGACTGCTTTAGTGTTGCTGGGAAAAAGATGCCAGGATAAACCTTTCTCTTACTCTCATGCTACATTGCAAAATATCACCCTGTTTGCAAGTGATAAAAAAGACAATGTTTATGCTATTGGGATAGGTCATTAATTTTTTTTTGTGTTCTAATCCAGGAAGTGAGAATTAACCTCACTGCCTGAGCACATGTACCTGGAGGAAGTGAAGCATACGGGGAACTCTGTGACATACAGATATATGGTAGTTCTACTCTTTTACTGTACCCAAAAGGAAGAATGGCCAATTCCCAGCGATAAGAGAGCTGTCAAGAGATTCCACATCTCCAGTGTCCCTAAGAATATGGATGAAATTAGTACTCCAGAAGAACAGAAGAAGTTTCACCAATTGGAATCAAACTGAGAAGCAGTTTTAAATGGTCTATTAGGATATGGCTGGATGAGTTGACAAATGCTTACAGTTCCATGGACTGCAAAATATATAGGTCTTCCAAATATCCAGTATATTGTCTGCAATGTTTTGTTAAAACAGTTTAATTCTGAACATCTCAAAGTTTCACTCAAACTGTGGAGGAGGGATGAATATGGGGATATATCTTGTTAGGTATATAAGAACTATACATATACCATACAGCACACTACCCCCGCAGGACCCATGCAGAATTGTACTAATGGCTTCCAGTCTCTGACCACCAGCACCAACATTTCCTCCATCATTCTATCTCTAATCAATCAACTGCCTTGTTTATGGAAACATGTGGGCCACAACAGCTGCCTAGATTGAATGCAGTGCCTCGGGTGTAATCACAAGTGATGTGCAGTTAATGGATAACCACTCTGTTTCGTCCAGGGCTGTTCAGGGCCTTGAGTGATTCACATCAAGAAGATAATGTACAAACAGGGTTACCATGTCACCACAGCAGCCTGTGGATGGGGTTACGCAGAAGGTGTGGCACTGAGAGAGTGTAGCAAGAGCCAGACACATCAACAGGCAGCTCAGCAAAACAGGATGTGAAGTCAGAGATGGATTGCTCTGTTGCATAAACAGTTTTTATAAAATCTGCTTTTGTCATCTCTCATTTATTACTCACAAGTAACTGTCACACCATATTTCAGTGTCCCTTTCATTTGATCGGTCTTTGTTTGACCTTTTTTCACTTGCACATCAATATCAGGTTATAGATTTTGCATAGTGCTACCCCACAAAGAGTCAAGTA
Source organism: Gymnarchus niloticus (assembly GCA_009936485.2). Lineage (NCBI taxonomy): Eukaryota > Metazoa > Chordata > Actinopteri > Osteoglossiformes > Gymnarchidae > Gymnarchus > Gymnarchus niloticus. The sequence continues at coordinate 11,729 of JAACJT020000633.1, read as the reverse complement.
AGTTAGAGGAGTTAGCATTCGATGATTCATGACATTTGTGAGTACACTATATGGTCCACGACACAGTATAAGAAATCCTACAGTGGTGGTCCTGGCCTCCTTGCTGCCCGGAGCAAATCCACCCCAAAGCACCCCCCCAGAGAGAAGAAAAAAAATGTAAGCAATAAAAAATTTGCGTGATTGCACGAGATGATTGTATTGATTACAAGTTCGGGGGTCATCGAAACATTTGTTTCAGTGGGGGGGGAGCAACGAAAATTTGTTGAATTTTTGATCCGATTAATAAAACCTAAAAGTCTTTTACCAGAAGCTCTCAAGTTAAATTAATAAAATATATCAACATGATAAGGTGTGCATAGGAAGTATTGTTTTGAAGTGACTTTTATTGCATAAGTACATGGGAATGTGGTTTTCACATGTCTCATCTTGCAGGAGACAAACACACGTTCACAGGTGCGATCAGAGCACAGGGTCAGTAAGTTAGCCAGGACACCAGGAGCAGGCCCCAACAGTGGTGAGGCCACATTTGCTAACTGTGGGAGTGGACACAGTGGCTTTCTGGTTACAGGTGCAGGCATCTAACCCATAGAGCCACACACCACCATTATCCCATTGTTTCATCTTGTGACGTGAGAATACCATTTTCACACTTCGTTAATCATACTGCATTTAGTATTTAAATGCTTATTCATTTTAATTACTGTGAATATCGCTTTCTCAAAATTTACCTTTAATTTCCATGGTATTTCTTTTTAAAAATATATATGTATGATTTTATTGCCAATAAAAGGTAGCATTGCTCTTCACATATACTGTGAAAAGGAAAGGTTTTTGCAAGCTACAAACAACACCCAATGGCAACACTCCCAGTATAGGTGCTGTGCTGAATTAAAATGATGGATAAGCTGCAGATGGATCACCTCTGCTGACCTCACACTGCTAGGAATATGGCTAGCAATTATATGGCTTACATCACCAGCTAGGTGACAAGCACAGACTGGGGGGGCGGGGGCTGGAGGCGGAGGTTTTGGGGTATCAGATGCATTTGGCAAGGCAGCCAACTGCCCCAGAAAGTGCCACATGACTCAGGAATTGATGAAAGTACCACTAGCACAAGCAGCCCATGTTCTCTGTATCCATCTGTTGCTGAGGTGATCAGGAAAGAGTGAGCAGTATGCATGTGGAAAAACATCCCCTGATGCTGAACTGAGAGTATGATGGATCATTTGTGCACTTATTCATTTTCATCAATACCTGCAAGGAGCTTACATGAACATCACTCTAGTAGTGTGCTACATGGACCACATACCTGTTCCCTCCCTTCCCTTGAGCACTACTAGACAGCTGGTATCCCACCCCCTCTCCTCAGCTCTGCATGGTACCTACAACCCTAATTAATCTGACTGACTAACCAAAAGAAACAAGATGAGACTGATGGCTGGGCAACAGATTATCAAATCACATCCTATGGTTAATAATGGGCTCTTTGTTGATCTCTTGGTGGATGTCACTTTAAGTTTGTAAAAGGCGATAGAACAACTTACAACTTGATGTAGTTTATGAGGATTTTATGAGCATGAGCAGATTAGATACAGGTGTATGCAAAGTAATAGCATAAACAAAAGAAACACAAATGTTTTAAGCAAGCCTGGAGTAGAATCCATACTGAAACTGAAGCTGAAGTTACAGTAACCATGGGCCAGTTAAAGATGGCCATTACATTGAGCTAAAACCAGTCATTCAGGATTGCACTGCAATGTGCCCAAGCTACATATCTCAACAGCAGTATTTGTTTGAGCCTTTCCATGGTCTTCTAAGGCTGAGAGGCCTCTAACTTTTGCATTCCACAATTTGTTCTTAAGGACAGGCCTGACCAAAAAATTTAGAGGAGACCAGACAAGATGAGAGTGTCTACAAAAAAAATTAGAGAATGGCTCAGAATGACAGATTAATGGCACAGACCAAAACTACAAGTCTGTTTCCATAACAACGCATCAGCTCATTTAGAAGATTGAATCACCAACACTATACTGTAAAAACTACTGCCAAGCCAGCAAGTGTTATTTTGTAGCTAGCTAGATATCCAGAGCAGATAACAATATACCAGATAACAGATAAAATTATGGAATGAATTAGAAGAAAACAAGCAAGATATTTCAGATATCTACAAAACTATCTAGGTGACTAAACTGACTAGGTGTTTATTTCACTAATCCATCCATTAATTTTCTAACCAATTATCCTGATCTGGATACAAACACTGTCACATCAGCACCAACACTCCGACGGTCTGGGTCCCCGTAGCACCGACTGGGGTTTTGTGTTTGCCGGTTGCATTTCCACATTCCTACCAATTGCTCTTTCCCTGATTGCCCTCGTGTTCCACCTGTGTCTCTGGTTATTTAAGTCCGTGTCTCTGCCTCTTGTCTTTGATTTGTGCTTGTCAGTGTCACTGGCAGTCCAGCTCCTGTTCTCTGCCTTGTTCTTGTGTGTGCTTCTGCTTCTCTGTCTGTTGGTCACCTAGGCTTGCCCGTTCGTGTGCTAGTCCCCATTATCCTGTTCTCACCTTGTTTTCCTATATATGCATTGCCTTATTTATCCCTTGTATTCAGGCCAGAGCTCTTTGGTTTTTTTTTTCTTGGCATTTGTGATTAAAATCCTTTTGGCACTTGCTCCTGTATCCTTTCCCCTCTTATTCCTTGGCCCTGCACCACTGAGTCCAGTGACAACCATGACAGACACCCTCAACGGAATGCCAGTGCATTGCAGGGCATTTCACTGATTATACTAACACTAAATGATATCCATACATCACAGAAGGCCACTCAGAGTATCCCCAGAAACACTGCGTGTCAGATTAGTGATAGGTAAATTATAAATTATATTCCCACCAATGGGATTCTACGCTGCAGCAAATGGATGTGCAGTGAATATACATATATAAGTAGAATGCCATCTGTATTTCTGTGACCCACCAAAAAACATCACTTGACATTTAATTGACAAGCACTTAATGAGGAAGAGCAGGATGCATTCATACCATTTATCCAACTACACTACACTAGGAACTTTATCATCAAAAACCTTAAAATACAAAGATTGAAGAAAGATTAAAGTTTAACTGTTTACTTACACTGTACTGTGGAGGTACAGGCTCACATAGTGCAACGTATATATACACTCACTCTTTAATGTCACACTATTGTTCATGTGCACTTTCATATTGTACTGTGACTACAGCTACAAGAGAAAGTAAGTGACACCCTTTGGAATTACTTGGATTTCTCCCTTTATTAATAACAAAATGTGGAAGTCACAATTATAGACAAACACAATCTGACTGGAGTAATACCACACAAACAGTTGTCACTTTCATATCTTTATTGAGCACATTGAATAATCATCCAAAGTGCAGACTGGAAAAAGTAAGTGAACACTTGATTTTAATAACCTATAGATCCCTGTTTAGCAGAAACAAACTCCCCAAAACATTTCCTGTTGCTGCTTATAAAATATCCATAACGTTGAAGATGAATTTTGTATCATTCCTCCCTACAAATCTGTTTCAGTTTATCGATATTTCTGGGTTACCTCGATTCTACAGTACTCTTCATGTCATGCCACAGCATCTCAGTTGGCTTTGTCAGGATTCTGACTTGGCCATTCCAAAACACAAATCTTTGTTTTCAGCCATTCTTTAGTTGATTTACTTGTATAGTTTGGGTCACTGTCTTGTTGCATCACCCAAAATCTGTTAAACTTGAGGCCATGGACTGCTGCCCTTACACTCACTTGTCAAATGCCTCGATACACCTTTGAATTCATTATTGCCTCCATGATTACAAGACATCCGGGCCCTGAGGCAGCCTTGAACATCGTAAGAGCCTTTTCCAGCTCCATGCATTGTCTAAGTTCCTGTGACAGTTTTTTAGATTGAGACATGGTTCACACATCTTTCTTAATCATATTTGCCAATATCCAGGTTTTGTGTATCTTTATTTAAAGGGAATAGCACCTGTGCAACCCACAGTTCCAATTTCATCTCAATTTTCCTGACTACTTTATCCTATTCAGGGTTGCGGAAGGGCTGGAGCATATACTATGCCGGCTTGGGGTACAGGGTGAGTGACACCCTGAATGGAACGCCAGTCCATCGCAGGACACAGTCATGCACACACTCTGGACAATTTAGCCACAGCAATTAGTCTACAATGTGTGTTTTTGGACACGCCAGGAGAAAACCAGAATACCCAGAGGAAGCCTGTGAAGCCCTTAGAGACTAGGAAAGCTTCAGGGATACAGAACTAGAGGCAGGATTCAAGCCCCCTGACCCTGGGGGTGTGAGGCAACAGCACTAGCCACAGTGCCTCCCCACCTCTCCTTCTTAACTTGAAAATCTTTCTCCAATTAGCTTTTGAAGAAGCCATTTATACAGAGGTTCAATAACTTTTGAACGATCACACAATTTTCTCAATGAAGACATGAAAATTACAACTGTTTGTGATATTAGTTTATTTGGATTGTATTTATCTATAATTCTGACTTTAAGATAAGACCACATTTTATTAGTAATTACAAAAGGGTAAACTTACTTGTTCTAGCAACTGTATATACTGTACATTCAGACTGTGCTGTAGATGCACACGTTCTCACAGCAATTTTGAAGTACACACCCAGTGGTGTGGATGTACATGCTCTCACTGCAGTGTGGAATTACACACATAGTGCTGTAGATGTACATACTCACCGCTGAAATGTGCATTACCAGGCAGAGCATTCTCATGTGTACACTGTATGTAACTTTTTCCCTTCTAAGCCTGTGTTGCTTGTCTTTTAACATGTAACTGCTGTATCTAAAATTGTGCTATTAGATATCAGATGCCGAGACCGTGCATGTTATCAGTAAAGTCTGTCTGTCTGTCTATGTAAAATATGTTACCAGCCTTACACCTACATGGAAATATACTCTTCACACCATTTTTTTTTTCCTTGAACAGAAAGGGCTTCTCCATGCAAAACATCTGGCACTATGTTAGGCATGTTTATGTACCTCCATATTTCACTCCGAGATGGACTGGGGTTTAATGGAACCATATTTAAGCCTTGCTTTCAAATACGCCTGATTCTTGTGTGATTTTCTCTTTAAATTGGCCACTGTCTAGTATCACTTACTTTACGCAATATTTACTCTTTCATAAATTGATATCTACAAATTCATTTTACTGTTAATAGCTATCCTTAAAATGCATGTACACTATCAGTCAAAAACACTAAAATTTTCTACATTTTCAATGTTACATAATTTTTACAAAATATTCTAGACATTCAATAGTATATATGTAAATGCTGTTATTTGTTTTTGCAAACCACGAAGTTCAACACCAGCCCAAAGGAGATTTATGAATACTATAATGTAATAAACATAATATACTGCAATAACCATAAACCATGCCCCAGGAGTATTGGAATGAACTTACAGAGCAATATTTAATGTCCCTTTAAAGAATGCCTCGAATATGCTCTACTGTTGTAGCTGCTAGAGGAGGCTACTTTGGTGAACCAAAGATATAACCAATTTTCTAATAAAGGTATTTGAAGGACGCTGAAAGTGAATGTCTTATTTTTTAGCAATGAATACTGTGTCTAGAATTTTAAAAAAAATTATGTAACAATGATAATGTAGAAAATCTTAGTGTGCAAAACTTTTGACTGTTAGTGTACAGTAGTATTTCAGTAAAATAATTAAATATTAATGTGTTGTGAACTGCAAAGCTCCACCACTGATCCTTAGAATGCACATACACCCCAGTGGATGGTCCTGTGTCCACCACATAACCTGCAAAAACAGCATTTGCTGAACTTTATGAATGCAGAATTGCAATGGAACGGTTCTGTGCCTGATGTGTCGTTTTATAGGAGTTTGAAGGAAAAATGTCTGCCACTATGAAGCTGAACTTAGATGCCAAAATGAACTGCATTGTGTTATTTATAATAAATAGATAATTCAATATGCATGTATTAAACCATGATAAAACAGCAAATGCACATCATATTCACATGAGAACAGAACAGATTAATTAAAACAAATTGATGTTTGTTTCCCCTGCCAGTTAATTTAATTAATACATGAAATCTCCAAAAATTAGTAAGAGATTTGTTTGTAGAGATTTCACAAATTCAGTACCATAGTTTTAAGTCTGCCCTATTTTTCTTTTAATTAATCTTAGTGCCCCTTCATGCCTCAGTAGGCTCAAATGCCTTCATGCATTGATATATTCACCTAAAATGTTATGCTGATTTTAATCAATGGACCAAAAATTCAGCTGACTTTTTCTCGTAATTATTACCTGCCTGTATAAATCAGAACTGTTTTTTGAATCCTGTCCTCAGTCACTGTTGATTGATTACAAGCAAAAACATTGCGCAGTAATTTTTACCAGCCCCAAAAGACACAAAGTACTATTTTGCATGATTTTACCATAAAGAGAGAGTTGAGTCAAAATTTCATTTACCTGACTTAGCTGTTGCACATTGCTTTCCCTTTGCATTTAATTATAAGGCTACAAGGGAGGTGATGGTGTGGATCCTGTATTCCTCAGGTGTTGGAAGTGGGAGGGCAGCAATTAGGAGATTCTCATCGTGTTCCACCCAGCAGAGTCTCAGCTGTTCGCCAGGCACCTCTAAGCTTCAGTCTCGCACCTTGGTTGAAACAGGCAAAAAGAATAAGATCTATGGGAACAGTTTAAAACTTTGGACCTGAAGCTTCAGTATTCAGAAGCACCATGTACACTCAAAAAGTCTATACTTTGTGGAGCTTCTCCCCTCAGAACTCCTTCTGAAATCTGCTGTTCCTAACCTTTGTTTCCCAAGATTTGAACATCTTGATGATACCTGGCAGTTTCTCTTATAAAAACACCAAAAACACACTATAGAAAGTCCACAAGCAAAAAAGATTTAAATAGCAAGAAAAAATTTGGAAGGGGTGTGAGTGATGGCTGTTCAGTAAAAAATCCTGAGCGAGAGCTCCCTTTGAGTGGAGAGGACGTTACAGATGCTTGACTGTTCTCAGTGTGTAGACATCTTCAAGGATGTGTGGCAAGGCTGAAAGATCCCATCTTGTACTGTTCATTGGGTGGCTTGTGCCATGCTGTTCAGGGCTCAAATCTTCTGCCGGCACAGAGGGTTCCAACATGAGCTTGCCGTGGTTGTCATGGCGTCGGATGAGCAGTGGTTGCCGTGGCACCAGCACTGCACTGCCTCCATCGGCTGCTCACTCTCCTCACAGAACTGCATGCAGCTCTTGCTGTGGCATAGTGCTGTCGTCCGATCGACACCTCCCCATCTGCCAAACTCCTCCCCTCTACTCTCCTGTGCATCTCAGCTTTGGTGCAATTTACTGCCTGAACTTATTCTGTTATTGGGTTTTAACAGCCAAAAATACATGCCAATAGAACATAATACTTACTTCAGTGCTGAATTTGCAGTAGAACAATTAAAAATGAAAAGATCTACATAGTAAGCATTCAGCTATAAAATTCACAGGTCTCGTAAACAGTTTTTAATGCAATTTTTTATTACAATATTTAAAAAAATCACAAAAAATAAGATTATTAATTTTTGCAATAGGATATCAAAACAGAACAGTTATATAACATTTCTTTTTGTACCATTATAAGCAAACATAAACTGATTTCCAAAACCAAATGGGTGCATTTCCAGGACATGCAAAACAGGATTTTTGTACTTGATAATCCTGAGAAACTGATGTGAAGGAGAAGGAATGGTACATGTACACCATGCACTGTAATCAATAGTTCTGGATCCTCCCCCTCAAGACTGTATGCGAAAAGAGGCAATGAGTCAAATAGAATTCAGACAATCATCTCTGCTACTCTGAAGCTGTCTCTGGTCTGAAGGTATACCTGCCATTGTATACGTTTTTTCTCTTCAAGACTTCATGCAGAATGACCTGCTCCAGAATCAAGCAACACCTCTGGAAGAAACTGATAGCTATTGTAGTTCTCCTGAGTCAAACAGAATCTGAAAAATGTGTAGATTTGATGAGGAGTGAATATGGATTGAAATCCTAAAACCCAAAATTAGAATTTGTTACACAGATACTTGTTTTATACCCCCAAACATTTGCAGTTTATGGCTTCATTATTCTGATTATTTATTCACAAACATTGGTGACATAAACTTGCCAATCTTTATGCAAAACTGTGATTTACATATACTGATCAATTATTCATTCATTTATCATACATGTTCTGCTTAATTATGCGCCGTTCATCTCACAGAGTATCAACAGAGACTCATTACAAATGCATCACAGCTCAGTCTACAAATGTTCAATAAAGGTGCCCATGAAACTTATATTACTCTGGCAGCATAAAAAAATGCTGTAATGCTGGATGTTCTAAAATATAAAACCTCTAGATTCAATCTGCCTGTGACTTGAAAATCTTTTTAGCAACAAAAGAAGTCAGCCCATTCAGTAAATTCTAACATGTTATGGGGTCTGCAAAACATCAAGTGATCAAACAGACATTAATTATACAAATTTTTGACTTCCTTTTAGGTAGTTTTTTTTTTTTTTTTGGGTTGTCTTTTCTGCAAACTGTAGTACCTTATCTTGGCTTGAAGTTTATAGTAGATACCTGGAGATTTACCTGGGAAGAAAATGTGGCTGTAAATGCTGCAAAAATCATTACCAAGTTTGGGGTCTTAGTGCAATCAATGTGTGTGTGTTTTACTGGTTATAAAGTAAATGTCGACAAAGCTAATCCTTCTATCTGAATTCCCCGAATTTAATATTTTGGATTTCAATAAAAAATTAAGCTGGAACAGAATAATTTCATAACGTAGGACATTTGAAAAGGAGTTTTAATACTTGTGCAAAGCAATGTAGAGAGGGGCTAATGATACACGCTCACCGGCCACTTCATTAGGTAAACCTTGATAGTGCTGGGTTGGAACCTCTTTGGCCTTCAGAACTGCCTTAATTCTTTGTGGTGTAGATTCAACAAGGTGCTTGAATCATTCCTTGGAGATTTTGATCCATATTGATTTGATAGGATCACACGGTTGCTGCAGATTTGTCAAGTGCATATTCATAATGTGAATCTCCTGTTCCACCACATCCCAAAGGTAATCTGCTAGAATGAGATCTAGTGATTCTGGAGGCCTTTTGAATACAATGAGCTCAACTGGTAGTAAGGGTCAACAGAAACAACATACAGACAGAAACTGAGACTCAGTAGAATGGGCAACGTTTTTCCAATCTTCCATTGTCCAATTTTGGTGATCGCTGCAGCCTCAGTTTCCTGTTCTTGGCTGACAGGAGTGGAACCCAGTTTGGTCTTCTGCGGCTGTATCCCATCTGCTTCAAGGTTCAATGTGTTATGCATTCAGAGATGATTATCTGCATATCTTGTATTGAGTAGTTGTATCAAATGGCTAGTTGAGTTAGTGTCACTTTTCTATCAGCTCAAACCAATCTGACCATTCTTCTTTGACCTCTGCCATCAACAAGACATTTTTACCCAGCAAACTGCCACATACTGGACATTTTTTTTTCTTTTTCAGACCATACTTTGTAAACCCCAGAGATGGTTGTGTGTGAAAATCCCAGTAGATAAGCAGTTTCTGAAATACTCAAACCAGCCAGTCTGGCACCAACAAACCTGCCACATTCAAAGTCATTTAAGTCACCTTTCTTCCCCATTCTCATGCATGGTTTGAACTTCAGAAGATCCTCTTGTCTATGTCTACATGCCTAAATGCATTGAGTTTCTGCCACATGATTGCCTAATTAGATTTGTGCTTTAACAAGCAGTTGAATGGGTTAGTGTATTTTGTCATATGCTAAATGAGCTAAGCAACTCTGCCATCTGGTGGTGGAAGTATGGTTATGCAGCAAAACATTTTGATCTGGAGCTCCTCCACAGCCACAAACAATAGGACCATCTGAGCTTCATTTCGACAACTATACCATGCAGGTAGATCTGCAAGGTTTTAAAGTTGAAAATGCCAGACTCATTCCTGCTCATGACTCATTATTAGTTGTCAATTACTTATGCACTGCCACTTGCATTCAATAACCTTGTGTCATACTTGATATTTTTGCAGTCTTTTACAAAATGTATTTATTTTCTATAATTATTTAGAGTGCACTAATAAACTCAGTGCCTTTCAAAAGTATTCATCCCCCTTGGTGTTTGTCCTGTTTTGTCACATTACAAGCTGGAATCAAAATGGATTTTTGGGGGGTTAACACCATCTGATTTACACAACATGCCTACCACTTTACAGGTGCAAAACATTTTTTATTGTGACACAAATGATAATTAAGATGAAAAAAACTAATCTTGAGTGTGCATCTTGAGGTATTCACCCCCCCAAAGTCAATATTTTGTAGAGCCACCTTTTGCTGTAATTACAGCTGCAAGTCTCTTGGGGTATGTCTATTAGCTAGCCACTGGGATTTTTGCCCATTCCTCAAGGCAAAACAGCTGCAACTCCTTCAAGTTTAGATGGGTTGTGTTGGAGTACAGCAATCAAATCATGCTACAAATTTTCAATTGTATTGAGGTCTGGGCTTTGACTAGGCCATTCCAAGACATTTAAATGTTTCCCTTTAAACCACTCCAGCGTAGCTTTAGCAGTATGTTTAGGGTCATTGTCCTTCTGGAATGTGAACCTTTGTCCCAGTCTCAAATCTCTGGCCAACTCAAACAGGTTTTCCGCAAGAATTGCCCTGTATTTAGTGCCATCCATCTTTCCTTCAATCCTGACCAGCTTTCCTGTCCCTGCAGATTAAATAATTGGAGTAATTACAAACTGAAATGCTATTGAACAATGTGCAGAAACAAGTAAGAGCAGAGGAAGCTTCACTGAGTAAACACTGACTGGTCAGGAAATAGGTTGGAAGTTGGACCAGGTGTGAGATATTTGTATACGTGTGTGATAGGTAATCGGGAACAGAGGTGAAGATCACCTTGATTGAGCACTGATGTACCTTCTATGTCTTTACATAATCAGTTAATGTAACCTGCTTACTGGTCATTGTGTCTTACTCCTAATTAAACGTGGGGAAGAAAATCTGGAGAAACAAAGACACAGCATCAGGCCAAGTAAAGGGCATTTACATTTTTACCTCCTTTTCCTAGGAATGGGGTCCTGAGATTCAATGTATGTCTTGTAAGGAACCTTGTTGGATTTTATAGTACAACCCCAAATCAGAAAAAGTTGGAACGGTATAGAAAATGCAAATAAATAAATAAAAATGCAGTTATTCTTAAATTTACTTTGACTTTTATTTCATTGCAGACAGTATGAACCCAACATATTTCATGTTTTATCTGGTCAACTTCATTTAATTTGTTGATATACATCCATTCCTGCATTTCAGGCCTGCAACACATTCCAATAAAGTTGGGGCAGGGGCAATTTAGGGCTAGTAATGAGGTAAAAAAAAATAATAATGTGATTTCAAACAGGTGATGTCAATAGGGGACTGTAATCATGGTTTGGTGCAAAAGCAGTATCCACAAAAGGTAAAAAGACTGTTGGACAGAGTGATGAGTATGAAGTTGGAGATGTTCAATTCAATTTTATTTATATAGCACCTTTAACAAGAAGCACTGTCATGAAGCGCTTTACATAGTCCTGGGCCCACAGTCCCCAGAGAGTAAGCCAAAGGCGACAGTGGCAAGGAAAAACTCCCT
>JAACJT020000632.1:0-11180 GCA_009936485.2 Gymnarchus niloticus | reverse complement strand
TTAAATTACTGTATGACTCCTGTATCTCATAGTGTTGGGCTATAGTTTAACTAATCATCTATTTTGGTCTTAAATTATTGCAGGGCTCCTGTATCTCAAAGTGTTGGGCTATAGTTTAACTAATCATCTATTTTGGTCTTAAATTATTGCAGGGCTCCTGTATCTCAAAGTGTTGGGCTGCAGCTTAACTAATCATCTGCTTTGGTCTTCCCATGTGCTGCAGTAACAGGCTGACAGCGGGCTACAAAGGAAATGTTGGTTGGGCTAGAGGAGGGTCAGATTAATGCAGCAGACCATGGGCTGTGCCAGGGTGGTGCTCATCCTTATGGAGGACATGAAATCCTGACAACGAAACATTCGCGTTAGCTGGCTGTGTCTGCGTATGGTATGCTGCTTGTGCTTTATTCTGGTTGAAATGGCCTCATGTTAATGCAAGTAGCCATAGTAAACTAGCCCCCCCCAACCATATGAGTCTGTAGCTGTAGCTGAGAGGTGGGGCTGCCCCACCATCCTTCTCCCCCTCCTTCTTCTCGCTCTCCCTCTTCTGTCACTTCCCCTGTTTCCCTCCCTCTCTCTCCGTCTCAGTCTTCTTGCTCTCTCTCTCTCTCTCTCTCACTCTCTCTCAGTCCCTCTCTTTCTTCCTCCCGCTCCTGCAACGGCAGCATCAGCCAGTATTGCTTGAGCTGCTTACTGGGCTGGTCCAGACACAGGGAACAGGGTAGTCGAGACGTGCTGGGACCCGGAGCTGAGCCAGTGAGTACACCCCGGGTGTCTGCATGTCGCGCTCGGCCGCCTGTCGCAGCTGTGCCCCGCCCCCTTTCTCAGGTGTCCTAGCAGTCAGTCTACTGAGTGAGCGGAGTGGCATCCTAGGGATCACCCTCTCAGATCGGTCCTGGGTGTTGGGGGATGAATGGCCTTCGTGGCTGCCAAGACAACATTGGGGGGGTGATTCACATGTATTGGGGTGGGGCCGGTTTACAGTATATGGGGTTCGCCTTATGCATTTCTGCAAATGGACATATGGATCAAAAGCTAAGTTAGAACTCAAAAACTTGAAGAGAAGGAAAGACCTACAGGATCAAGAGGCTGAGGGAGCTGGGTTTGTCTGGGAAGCCACTTGGTGTTTCCATGGCACAGGAGTCCAGGTCCTGGGTTCCATTACCTGTTAGCCTGTTGGCCTTTAGTGACAGGCCTTTGGTGAGCTGTCTCTAATTTAATTGGCCCACCAGGCTGTGGACAGTGGGACATTCTAATGTTATGGCACTTGCTCTCTCCCTCTGAACCACAAAACTGAGCACCATCTTTTATGGGCATTACTTTAAACAGTTTACCAGTGAAATGCTTTATATTGCATGACTCCTTTACATGTTTCATCCAGGTACTCCGGTTTCCTCCCACAGTCCAAATGCATGCGTTGTAGGCTAATTAGTATGACTAAATTGTCCATGGTGTGTAATTGAGTGCGTGAGTGTGTGTACGTGTGTGTACATGTTACTGTGCGCTGTTGGCACCCTGTCCAGGGTGTCCCCCAGCTTGTGCCCTAAGACTGCCTGGAATAGGCTCCAGGCCCCTCCGTGACCCTGAATTGGATGAAGTGATCAGGAAAATGTGTACTGTGTGTCTTTATATGCCATACGTGATAGGCCGGATGTGAAACAGGCATGACGTCAGCGTTCCTGTCCCAGGAATCAGTGCTGCCCAGCAGGGGAAAGCAGTTAGGACAGAGAATCTCACTGTAGGTTCTGAAATGTGAAGGTGATCCGTGATCAGGAGTGGTATGAGACTGTGGTGCCTCAGCCTGATCAACCGGCCGCTGATTAGTTTAGTGGACCCACCTCCATTCGGTTGCTTGATACAGCTGAAAAACCCCACTGCATCTGCTCACTGGATAGGCTAGTGGAAGAGGTGTAGCGTTAGGACATCATCACTTCCTTTTTCCTGTGTATCCACTTCCTGTGTGCCGTTTTTGATTTGAAGTGAAACAAAAGCGAAGTAATAATTAGTTTGTACTTTAGTAGGCAAGTGGATCCAGTGGCATCTGTTTCAAATCACTGGTGGTCCTCGGGTCCTGCGCCACTTCTCAGATGCGCTTACAGCTCATTTACTTCCTATCAACTCGGGGTGTGACGGGGGACACGCCTGCATAAAAGTAGAATCCTTTAGGCCTTCTGCTTGATTACAGTCTTGTATTCAGCCCCTTGTTGTCTTCTGATTTACACATAATTCCGTGTACACACAACCCATTTTTGTCTTGTTGCACTGTGAACTTGTGGGAACGTTATTGTCATTGGCAGTAAAGCCCCACGACTTGACACAATTGTCTTTGTTGGTCCTGTTTGTAGCCTTCCTGGTACCCCACAACTGCTCCTCACTGCCCTGAAAGAAAGCAGGACAAGTGTTCTCTGTGCGTTTAATCTCCTCCGTACCACTGGCCGTTAGCAACAAGCGAAAAGTGTTTAAAGGTAAATGTGAAAACAACTGTCTCCTTTCAGCTCCTTGGGAACAGAAGATGGATCTCACTCAAGTTCGTAAATCAAAGGGAAACATAGCGACTTTTTGTTTTATTTCAAGGCTGAAGTTTTCCCCTGTAGAAAAAAGAAAATCACAGTCTGTGACATGTTATACATAACTCAAGGCATGATTGGACTGCAAATACAGTGTGAGCAAATCTTTCCTGTGTCTTCTGTGTAAGCGTTGCAGCCTGCCACCATGTAAGGCGACACCTGGGTGACACCGGTTGCCGACAAACTGGACGCCCTGTCAGCGTTGGTGACTGAGCTCTTGGATTGCTGAAATCCGATGCAGATTCCCATGCAACGTTTAAGAGTTGTGTTTCGGCCTGAAGTTACTCTGCTACCACACTCGGGCGAGTGCCTGTCCTGCCCACAATGGTTGCAATATGACAAACGGCGTGCTTCGGCCAGCTTGTACGCTGCAGAGAGCACTCAAGTACAAAATCCAGAGTAAAGCGCCACTCTGGGCTTATAAATGCTGCCTTTTGTAAAAGCAGAATAATGAGTCAGCCTGCTACGATTGTGCCGCTACAGTCTTGCTGCATTTCTGTTCTGAAATATTTTGTGGGCTCGCATTATCTAATAAGGCTGTTTTCCTTTGTTCGCAGAGAAGTTTTCTGGGCTACACTACTTTCGCAGTGGGAGACTTGCTGAAGTCAAAGGAGCAGCAGTTAACACTTAGCCTAAGGTAAGGCTTTGAAATGTACCCTTTGCTCCCATCTTAAGCGGCCATTTCAGCCGAGGAGGGTTGGGGGGTTCCCAAAAGGCTTCAAACGGAACATAACAGCTCCATGACCGTTGTGTTCGGACTACGGTTCGTTACGGGGCCACGTCCCTAAAGAGCCTCTTTTTGATGATGTTGACATGCTTTGGTTGCGCCTTTAATTTGAGATTAGAGAGCTCTCGGTGTAGCTTGAATTGACTCCCCTGGCCATGAATAATGAGGAATATCCCTCCATTCGATTCAAGGAGCTATGCCCCACGTCAAAGGTGGCTGGCTTACATCCCTCCTCCAGTTTGGAGATGGCTCCCAGCGAAATAGCACATGCTTCTTGCTTTATAACTGTGCTGCTGTCTTCTGCACGTTAAGCAGTTTAATAACGAAGCCTAATAATATTCAGACCCCTCTTCCTGCCCACATTAACTGCTTCCATTCAATTATATAGCCCCCAAAAGCACAGGGCATGCCATTAAATTGTACACAGGAGCACAATTTCCACAGGGATCTTTGAGATCGAGGCAAGTCTAGGGAGGACGGTTAGGTGTTGGCTTTGGCTGATGATACGGCATTTGGGTCGGGGTGAGGGGTGAGTCTGCAGCAGCTCTGACGCCATCTAGTAAGTTGGCGACCGTGTTGGTGACAGTGGTGAGTATTAGCTGATCGATTCAGAGTTCAGAACCCCCCTGCTATTTGGCCAGAGAGACATGGCTGAATTTGACTGTGGAAATGAGTGTTATGGGAATTGGGAACTCTGGGAAAATGGCCAAATCCCAGGGTTTTCCTCATGTTTAGGGGTACTGGCGGGATACCGGACATCGCAGGAGGTATAAATACACAGAATCGGACTTCATGTGGTGCTGCTGGCGATGCTGCGCGTGGTCCCCGTACTTACTGGAACATTTACCATCCACCGTAGCCTCCAATATGGATTCAACAGAGTGGATCGCATGTGCGTGGATGCAGCAGAATGGCACGGGAAACTCTGGTTTTCACGGGGTCACCCGCCTGATGGGGGGTGCCATCCACTTGCTGTGCCCCCCCCCCCCCCCATCACAAGCTGCTACTTTTGGAGCTTTTCTCCAGGTCCTCGAAGTCCATCCCCAGAAGTGCTGAATTTTATCTGTGATTTTAGGCCCCTCCCTCTAAATTTGTTTTGCTCCTCGTCTCGTGTTTTTTCCACCACTTCGCCCCACCCCCCCTTTCTCCCTCTCCTCATTTCTGAAAGGTGCTGCCTTTATAAATCTTCCTAACAGCAGTTGGTGTGATCAGCCAACCTTCTCAATAGCCTGAAACAGCAGGAAGCGTGGCTTTTTATTTAAGGTTACGGACAGTGATTTATACGGATGTTCCTTTTGCTAAGCTAGAAAATGCATTCTGGCCCTGACTTCTTTGATTAATGATTATTTTTCTTGACATTTATGTTTTGCTGATGGTGTAATTTATTTTAGAGTCTTTGTATGATTTTTACTTAGAATTTTTTTTCTCCTTTTTATTCAATAGTCGGTAAATCAGTGTCTGTAACCCTGTGTCTATGACTACCTCTGTGTCCGTACTACCATACCTTTAATAGTTTGTAATTCCAGGTCTGTAGCACTGTGTCTGTGTTGGTAACCCGTCTGTGATGGAGGGGTACAGGATGCATCAATAAGGGGGTGACATGTGGAGGCTGAACAAAATTCACAGTCACCCGGGGGGGGGGGGGGGGGTTTAAAAACCCTGTAACAATTGCCAGCTGGTATCCTGATTACTGAGGGTGAAACTAAACAGACCATGCCAGTTTTTACACATTATGGAAAATGAACTGAATAGCAAAGTGCCCAGTCAGTGGGGTATACTGCCCAGAGGTTACCCTCACTTGAAAAAAAATATGCTACCCATTACTGATTATTTTTGGTCATATGACACAAATTAAAAAAAATATTTGTTTTTACATATTGGCTCAAATGAATTTAGTCTTTAATTAAATGATTGGAGTTGAATCTCATGCCGGTCTTTTCCTTCCAACGTGAAAGACTCTTGTGAGGAGAGTCATCGTTTATCTCCCTGATGAATTTTAAAATCTATGCCGTTATCTGTTATGAAGTTTGTTGTGAAATGTTTATCGATGCCACACTCAAAAAGAATGGTCCATTTAGAATTTCCAATTACCATTGACTGTGAAGAAAACTCCACACACACAGAGTGGAGGTGGGTTTTGTACCCTTAACCTCAACCTTGGAGATTGGAGGATAACCACTGAGCCACCGTGTAACCTGGCATTGAACACACTGACTGTTCACTGGTCTTGTTTGAAATAGTGTGTCTACCTCTATATTTAATAGTTGTTGGCTTCCTCTTTACCAGCAACTGGATATTGTATTCTGTCCGTTTTACAGAACTACCACAGCTGACATTTTTCTGGCTTATCAAACAAACTGCTGGCTTCAGGTCATGCTACAACATTTCCGTTTGGGTTAAGATCAGCCCTTGGACTTGCCTCTTCAAAAAGGTGAAATTTCCTTTGCTTCAGGCATTCAGTTGTAGGTTTATGTGTGTATTTAGGATCACTGTTCTACATGACCCACTTTCGGTTGAGCATTAACTCACAGCTGGGTTCCCTGACATTCCCCTGTAGAATTTGCCAGTAAAATCCAGAAGCCATTGTTGTCTCTGGCTGCAAGCTGCCTTCGGGAGTCTGCTGCTGCAAAGCAGCCCCAAACCCTGGTAACCCATGCTTCATAGGGATATCGTTTTTTTTTTGCCTGACATAACATGTTATTGATGCTAAACATCTTGCCACAAAAGGTTTTTCTGGCGCACATCTGGATTATCCAAGCAGTCTTTAGTAAACATCCTGTAAAAGTCCGTATTTGGAAAATGCTGGTTTCCTTCCAAAATTCTCAATATACTCTAGTCTGGAGTAGGGATTTCCTTAAAGAGCACATTAGCCAATCCCTGACTTATTGTTTCTAGTCCAAGACTGTTGTTAAAGTTCCTCAGGAAGAGAAGAGCATACTGTGAAAGTGACAGCCAAGGTTTCCGTTTATTTTTTTCATGGAGGCCTCAAACTCACCTCTGGTAGCTGTCTCATTGATTGGAACATTTGTCTGAAATTACCACCTTAATAGAGCTGATTATCCTAGAGGTCCACAAGCTTTTTTGAACAAACACCTTGGATCGATGTGTTCAATAAAGACACAAGATAGTACTTCATGACAGTTAAGTCTTTGTTCAGACTTCTTATCTAATACTAGGATTTGGATCACATTTTAGGTGATAATGTAGGCGATGTAGCTGCATAAGGCCTCTCAGACTGCTCATTTTCTAAGACCAGAAAATCTCAAAAAATGTAAATGGTTTTCAGATGTTTTACTTCTCCAGTGTTCGCATGGCACTTTTAAGAGAAACCTCAAGGCTTTTGCCCCACTGCTTGGTGGCTTTGAAAGCTGCTGTTGCTACATAAACAGGTGTTGGTGTCAGCTGTGCATTTAATGCAACATATGTACCATGGACTATGACAAGATAAGGCTGATCCACTTAGGGGTGATTTTTTTTTTTTAGTTTCCACAGCAGTACAAAAATAAGTAATTCTTAACACAACAGGACCTCATAACAGAAAAAAATAGTGAATTACAAACATCAATAAATAATAAGTACAGTAGTTGTACAAGTGAGGTGGAAATATACTTTTAATGCATGAGGAATATTGAGGGGCCCAGAAGATTTGGGTTAGTGTCCCCCTGTCCAATCACATCGCAGCTGGCTGGGATCACCGACAAAATTTGCATTCATGCTAATCATTGATGCCCATACTATAGCACAGTAGCTTCATGTTGCAGTTTCCAATGCACATTGTTGAAAAAAGGAAATGCAAACCTCTAGTTTGGTGTAAACAGTAAAGTAAGGACAGATGCCCAGAGTAAGATTACTCAAATGGTGCTTTTCTGTTACTCCTCAGCATGATGGTTTTGTCACAGTGTTGTTGGTGTATCTTGCTGGAGAAGCTAACCAGTTCCAAACAGATCAGGTAGTCTGAAAGGAACTGTCTGCTATAGCAGGCACACGTCTGTTTTTGTGTTGTGTGGCATCAGAATTTGGAGTTAACCTTCTGTGGTGTCTGAAGGACAGACCGGGCAGACAGAACCTTCTGTTTATAAAACAAGCACTGCAGACGCCAGTGGGTAACGACACGTGCAGTGCTCTGCTGCAGCTTGGGTGGGTGTAGTTGGTGAAGAAAAGCCTGCTGTCCTCAGCCAGGCAGCCCAGGGAGCCTGGTCTCCAGCTGCAGTAAAGACATTCATTCAGTTGGTGTAACTTGTCATGGCAAAAAAAAAAATTGGCCTGAATTCTTGCAAATGACTGAAGCAGAGTGAAGGGAAGTTTTGTTCGTTAGGATTTTGAACACATCCCCACAGACGCGACAGAGGTGTGATGTCATTGGGGGCTGTCAGTCATTTTTGCCTCCGATGTTTCCTCTGGCATTATTTATTTATTTTTTTTTTGCACTAACAGAAAGAGGTTGGCCACAGCGGCCAAGTTTGGAGGTCCTGCCGCAACCAGAGAAGCAGAGAAGAAGGAAGAGAACTTTGGAACGGGTTCCTGGAAACACTCCTAGATCACGTTCTCCCATTCTCATGTTGGCATTCATTTTTACATGTTCACCTTCCCGCCTTTCATTCGTTTTCTCATGGTGACGATGTCCACACATAATGATTTGGGTTTTTGTATCATCTCCTTCTCTTTCCTTTTCTTTATGCTGGCCATAGACTACAAGACTTTGAAAAGACTTCTAAAAGATTAAGGTCTGACACCCTCTCACATCTAAAGACAATTCAGAGTTTTGAGTCGCAGATTTTGCAAAGATTATGATTTTGCAAAGACTGGGGATCTTGCAGGGTCACAAATTACAAGACTGCAACTAGATTCTTTTAAGATTATTTCCCATCATGCTCTTGGTGGAAATTAACAAGGAGAGAAACTGTTGAACAATGGAGCAGAAACAGAAGCAGCGTTTGGCCACAGCTGTCTTCATGTGCTGCTTCCTGTTTGGTGCTGGAGAGAGCTTACCTATTGGTTGTTGACAATGTCCACGTCATTATTTGCTGGCCATACACTAGAAGCCTTTGAAAAGACTCTGGTAAGACTTACAATAATAAAAACGGTTGATTTCATTGGAACGTCAAGACGCTAAAAAGACTGACTTTAGACTGCTATGATTACCACCTTACATCTAATGATTGAGATGATGGGAGAGCGCTATGACTCCAGCAAAACTCTCGTGATTTTACTCCGACTTTGGGAAGTTGAATGCGCCTGTGAAATGGCTTGAAAGTCGGTAGGTGTATGACCAACATTAGTGCTACACTATTGTACTTGCAATCCTCTTTAAGAATTGATGGCAGAACACTTCAAAGGTCAGTAATGGTGAGAGAAAGTGCAGCTTTCGTCTCTCAAATGAGAGGCGATAGGTTGGGTTAGGCACTGCCTCGCCTCAAACATGAGGACAGCTCTGATGGAAATCTCCCGAGCGGCCCCTCACATGTAAATGGTGTAGATGGCAATGCTGCTAAATGCCCCTGTCTGGGTGTCACATGGTACCAAACACCCCTCTGGCAGGCAGTCACTTAGTACTAAACACCCCCCTACCTGGGCATCACATACACTATATGGACAAAAGTATTTGGACACCTGCCTGTGCAATATCTCGTTCTAAAACCAAGGGTATAAATAAGAAGTTGGTTGTCCTTTGCCTCCACCCTTTAGGAAAGGCTTTACAGTAGAAGTTTGAATATCATTTGTGGGATTTGCTGCCATTCAGCCATAACAGCATCAGTGAGGTTGGGTATTGATGTTGGATCATTGGGTCCCTTTCTGTTTGTGTGACCTATGACATCGCAACTGAACTCTTGTTGTTTATACAAGTTTCCACATCACAATCGCTTCACTTGCAGTTAACCAAGGCAGAAGTTTGATACTGACTTGTTGGGAAGGTGGTATCTTATGAAATCACTAATCTGTTCAGTATGACCCATTCTGCAACCAGTGCTTTTTGCTGGAGATTGCATGGCTGTGTGTTTAATTGTACCCCTGTCTCAGCAATGAGTATGGCTTAATTACCCAAGTCCAAAAGTATGTGAACCCCTCTATTAATTGGTGTCCCAATACTTTTATCCATATAGTGTAGTATCAGACACCCTTCTCCCTGCATATCACGTAGTACCAAATGCTTCTCTGCCCGGCCATAAAATAATAACAAACACCCCTCTGCCTGGCCTTCGCTTAATACCAGATGCCCGTCCATCTGCCCCGTCAGCTTGTCGGAGTATCACAAGCTCGAGGCTAGTCCTCCCAGTAAACTCTGGACCCTGGCTGAAGAGGGGATTTTTCCCATAAGTAATGCGGGCATGCTTCTCCATCAGACAGAACAAATTACATGTCTTTGTGAGAAATGCCTGCAGCCATGCCTGTTCAACGGAGTGAATTCATGCGTGTGCATGCAGATCCCTATTCCTGCTGCCTTTCGCACAGCTTAAAGCTCCTTTTTAAAAGTGCTGGGATGTTGCGGGTGGTTGACTTTAAAGCATTTTTCTCGTCACATCGCCGGCTTTCAGAGTGATGTGTTTCCTCTCTAATTTCCCTTTCACTTTTCTCTGTCACTTTTCCCCATATCTGTTTTCACTGTTTGCATTGTCACTTTGTCCTGCTCAACAAACAAACAAACTGCTTATTATTGTTAGTGGGCAATAACAGCAATTTGATTGTAATTTGATTGTAATCAGTGTATGTAGAGAATGTCTTTACCTTGCTCGTCAAGGTACTGTACTGCAGAATTGTAGATTTGGATACATTTGGTGGTCACTAAAGTGCCTTTTTATCTTGATTCATTAAGCAGGCGATTGCAAAATGAACTGCCAATCTAGTCGGCTGTTGAGCGGTGGCCGTTATATGCTAATGGCCATAAAGAAGCACACATAGCTTCAAGGAGCAACAGTGACCCAGAAGGAATGAGGGTGGAGGTTGGGATGGTCGCGTCAAAGCCCACAAATTATCGTATACCAAAATTTCGTGGTTCTGAGTCACTCTCACAAATGCACCACCGATGGGTTGCAGAAAGAAAAAGAATGTTATTAAATACGGATTATTGTTCCAGAAGAGAGGAGACTGAAGAGAGAGCTATGTAACACCTGCTAACTTATCCAAGTCTTATACAGCCATCTTTGTCCTGTCAATCATTTTAGCACTGTCTACAGTATTATGAAGGACACGAGACAAACCTGCTTTTACAACCACTGCAACACACTCAGTTCCTGACCCATAGCCATTTTCTTGAGAATTTGCTGTGTGCAGCTGAAGGGCCAAGTTTTCATGGGTCTGTTTGCTCATTTTCAAACCTTATTAATGGTCTGAACTGCACTGTAGCAGGGTCTCTGTTCGACCCTTCCAAGGTGAGGTGGAATATTCTGGAAGGAGCCCATTTTCCCATCCTTTAGGAGCACAGGTCTCAGAAAGCAGAATGTTGCCATCCCAGGCAGGCTGAGGGTCTGGTGTGGGAGTGACCTGCCAGACTTCTCCTTCCTATCTGTAACCACTCATTGGACATGCTTATCAGGTGACTACAGCACCACCAGCCATTGGATGACACTAATCGAGCTTTTACCCGGCATGCAAAGCTGGTGTGGGACATGTAGGCTTTCCCTTAGCTGAGAGTGAACGTGCATGTATCTCTCTCTCTGCCTGTGTGTGACGCTAGGCAAATTCCTCCAAAATTTAATGGGAAGTACATTCAACTCAGCAATGAAAACTTCGTCTCTTGGCTGAGATTTCCTTAAGGTGTCGTGTGTGTGTGTGTGTGTGTGTGTGTGTGTCCCATCCTGAGAATGTAAAAAAAAAAAAAAAAAAGGGGGGGGGGGGGGGGGGTGGGGCATCTATAGAAGTCAGCATTGGGGGGCTCCAAAATATGGGGCGTT